>BSBK01005461.1:600000-775000 GCA_027943335.1 Chamaecyparis obtusa
TATAGAATTATAGGTCTTATTAGGTCATGTAAGTGGTCTTATTAGGTCTTAAGGGTCCTAAGATGTACTAATTAGGTCTTAAGGAGTCGTAGATAACATAAGAGGTCTTATTAGGTCTTAAGGGTCCTAAGATGTAATAAAAATGTGTGTACATAAGGGGTCGTGGGTAACATAAGTGGTCCTAGAGTGTCTTAAGGAGTCGTGGGTAACATAAGTGGTCTTATTAGGTCTTAAGAGTCCTAAGATGTACTAATTAGGTCTTAAGGGGTCATAGATAACATAAGAGGTCTTATTAGGTCTTAAGGGGTCGTGGGTAACATAAGAGGTCCTAAAGTGTCTTAAGGAGTTGTGGGTAACATAAGTGGTCTTATTAGGTCTTAAGAGTCCTAAGATGTACTAATTAGGTCTTAAGGGGTCGTAGATAACATAAGAGGTCTTATTAGGTCTTATTAGGTTCTAATTGAGTCCAATTACCTGTCCTAATACATCTAATTGATCAGACTAATGTTGGTTAAAGACCTAATACTTGTCTAATTGGTCCTAATAGGTCCTAGTTAGGTCTACTTGGTCCTAATAGGTCTAGTTAGGTCTTTAAGTAGAGAAACAACTTAGACATACCTTATTTCCTAATATGACCTAATGTGACCTATTAGGACCTAATATGACCTAGAGTGTCTTAAGGGATCGTGGGTAATGTAAGTGGTCCTAGATTGTCTTAAGGGGTTGTGGGTAACATAAGAGGTCTTAAGGTATAGATAAGAGTCATGGAGTGTCTTAAGGGGTCGTGGGTAACATAAAAGGTCCTAAGGGGTCCTAGGTTACATTAGTGGATCCTTGTATGTATAATGGGTCTTCGAGATCCGAATAGGTCATATATGTCTTAAAATATTGTAAGGGATGTATAATGGTCCAATAATATTAATGGGTCGTAGATGTGATAAGTGGTCCTAGGACATCCTAAGATTATTTATTGGGTCTTGGGGGTCCTAAGGTCTCATATTTGTTTTAAGTTTTCATAAGGGATCCAGATAAGAGTCCTAGAATGTTAATGGGTCGTAGGTGCAATATAAGTGGTCCTAGACTGTCTTAAGGGGTTGTGGGTAACACTGAGTCCTAGATGTGTTTTAAGATAATGTAAGGGATGGATAAGGGTAAGGTAGAGTGTCTTAAGGGGTTGGAGGTTACATAAGAGGTCCTAAGGGGTCCTACATTTCATTAGTGGATCCTTGTATGATATTAATTGAATCTAAGATACATAAATGTGTCCTAAGACAACCTAAGATATGTTAATGGGTCTTGATGATTTGAATGGGTCATATATGTCTTAAAATGTTGTAAGGGATGTATAATGGTCCAACAATGTTAATGGATCGTAGATGTGATAAGTGGTCTAAGGGATCTTAGGTTACATTTGTACACACTAAATAGTGCACTTCTCTAAGTCATTACTTCCAAGAAAATCCATGAATGGAAAACCTTAGAAAGCGACCTAGAGCTCCCTATGAATGGAGTTGCAAGAATTTTAAGATTGCTCTTAGCTAGAGCTATGAAGCTTATGACCTTGCTAGTCAACCACACAATGAGAGATTCAAATGAAGACAAGGGCAAGAATGCCAATATCCTCAAGAATCTAAATGAGAATTCAATGCAATACTAGAAATGAAGATGGAAGCTATGCAAACTAAGCTATGAAAGGAAATGAAAGTATTACAATCCTTCCTAATTAAGCTAGGTGCATTAATCTAAAGCATAAAGGAAATATAAACTAAGAAAGCATAAACATGAAGCTATTATGCAAGAATGAAACTAAGATAGAATGTAAATGTGAAAGCTAAGAATGCAACAAAAGCTCCAAAAGCTCCAAAGTCACCTAGAAAACCTGTAGCATAACATTAGTATTCAAAAGATGGATCCTAAAATGAGAAGAGAGCTCTCCTTTTAAAGGAATTGAAAAGGAATGAACCATGGAGATTAAGAGGCAAAAGATTTAATCAAGGGTGGAGCTTGAAAGAGGAGCAATCCATGTGCACAAATATCCTCCAATGAGAAAATAAGAGTTGACTTTTGTGTCCATATGAGACAAAAAGTGCTTTTCTTCTTTTTATAAAATAAGAATAATGCTTTATTTGTGCAACTTAGGATAAGAGGAAAAGTGGGTCTTTTTATTTAATAAAAGGGGAGGAAATTCCTTTTAAATAAATAAAGACTTAGGATAAAATGGTTAGCCCATAGAAAATAATCGAATAAATGATAGAATAGAATTTGATCAAGGAAATTGATATTTAAGCTAAAAATGTTGATTTAGGAAATTGATAAAATGCTGAATGGGTGCCCAAAGTCTAGGCAACCATTTTAGGGTGCATACATTTGCCCCTCTTTAACTAATGTGAGATTGATTTGGGATCACAAAATAACCTAGATGTGTGTTTGACGGATGGGAACACATCGGGACAAAGATAAACTGAAAGACAAGACCAACATACCTGTAAATAGGAGATTGTCAAGTCTCAAATGGGAGATAAGAATCTCAAGCTGAGCTGATTAATATAGCTGAATCAAAGATTGAAGCTGATAGGTACTGCCCCCTTGGAATCAAAATCAAAATCAAAATCAGGTAGAGGAGAAACAACAAATTGACAAAGTTGATCAAATCACTAGAAATCATAATCGAAGATGAAGGATGATAGAATAACCACCAAGCAGTGAAGATATGCCCCAGTTTGACTAGGTTTGACTGGGAAAGATATAGGATAAAGATGAATTCAAACCTTAGAGAGATGAAATGAAGGGGATGAATGAAAGACTAGAAGGTTGAAAGAGATGGAGATGAAGATGCCCCAACAAAGATCGGAGGATCAAGCCTCAAAAGATCAGCCAACTGCGCAAAAGGAGGAGAAACTTTGAAATGCGATTTTGACTATCAAGATAAACTCAAATTTTGATTTTGAGTCTGAAAATGGATCCAGGATGTTGAAATTAGCCAGAGGTGCAATTTTCATGCAATTCTAAGGTGTTTTGAAAATTGGTCAAAAAGTCAAAATGTTATATAAGGGGCAAAAAGGTCATTTTCAAAATCATTTGTCTTTTAGTGAATTGAGAATCTTTAGAGCTTAGAGAGAGAAAATGGCCCAGCAAGCAGCGATCTTGGTCCACAGGCATCGATTTGAGCACGCCCAGTTGCATAACCGGCCTCCACACTATGGTACCCAAGTATGTTTTCAGAAAAACTTGCCTTGTAGGTCATTTATGAGCATTTATGTTAATTTAAAATATGTTTAATATTTTTCAAATTTTTCCTCATATGAAAAATCATACAACACTTTCAAAGTATCACACCCTTTAAGGATATCTATCATGAGATAGTTCGTGGGTCAAAATAGTATCGCACCGGTATTGAATCCAGTATCGCATGATATAGGACAAAATATCGTGCGATACTATGCAAAGTATCGCAGGATAAGATACCATCGCACTACTATTGAGGAAAGTATCACATGATACTTAGTCAAAAAATAGTATCGCACAATATAGAAAAATTAATATGTTTTAATGTTTTTGAGCAAAATGACATGGGTCCTAACAATGTTTTCTTTTAAGATGTTTTGTACTAATTTTATACATCCATCATGATATGGTCTGACATCGGGTTTGGGTTAAATGGCTTGCAGGAGAAGTTTCATGCGCTACTTGTGAGAGCACCTCGAGTGACTGGACTACGATGCATTTTGGATCTCGATGATCCGGGACAGGCAGACTTGAGGGTGATGGGGTTTGGCTATTTTCTACAGATGCCCCACATTCGAGCTGATCATGGGTTATTGACAGCATTGGCTGAGAGGTGGCATAGTGAGCATAACACATTTCACTTGCCCACTGGAGAGGCTACTATTAGCTTGGAGGATGTCTATCGAATCCTACGAGTTCCGAGCCATGGAGATCCTGTTAGTATAATCATGTTTATAGATAGTCATAGATGTAAAGTTTCCATATGATAGAAACTGACATGATTATTTGTTGGCACAGGTATACTATGATCAGGATCTGACAAAGGGGAGGCAGATTATGTAGGACATGTTTCAGGATGTCACTATTGTTGATAGACACCTTAGCTAGGATCGACTAATGGAGGAGTATGGCAGGGACTTCCCAGTGCCATGTATAATATGTTCTATTGTAGCACAGGCCCTTATTACTGATAGGAGTCAAAAGGGTTTCCCATTGGGCTGGGGTCGATTAGTAGCGGATTTTATTTCACACCCACGATGGATGGCATGGGGGCTAGCCATCCTGGCAGATATGTATCACAAGCTCCATGAGATCATCTACCGGGAGAGTAGGACTTGGGCATGTGGTGCAGTTTTGGCCCATGTTTGGGCATGGGAGCACATTGCCATTATGTGCCCCTGAGTGCAGCCGAGGGAGCGAAGACACCCTTATATATATAGATACACATGATTCATCTCCCAGCCACATAGCGGAGATGTGACGTACTACTATTGGTTACTAGATGAGCTCACCTCATTTGTGTGGAGACCATACAGGGCATGCG
Organism: Chamaecyparis obtusa; assembly: GCA_027943335.1. Taxonomy (NCBI): domain Eukaryota; kingdom Viridiplantae; phylum Streptophyta; class Pinopsida; order Cupressales; family Cupressaceae; genus Chamaecyparis; species Chamaecyparis obtusa. The sequence goes on from BSBK01005461.1 coordinate 604,550, forward strand.
AGTAGTGGGGTGAACGGGATGAGTTAGATTATATGCTATGCAGTCAGCCACTGGTAGGTTGACATTCAGATATTGTTGAGCAGTTTGTGATTACCTGGGTCTAGAGACAGTTCAGGTGCCAGCAGAGAGTTCCCACTGAGACCACCACTTATGCTTGGGTTAGGTACGAGGAGGGTTAGGGTTGGCTGCCGATGCTAGATTACCAACAGGCAGTACATGATATAACTACGATACGCCAGGAGCCATGGGACTGCCTCCCAGATATGGCAGATGCAGGTGCTAATGCGGCCTATAGGGAAGAGCAGTGGAGACATCCTTTTCCTAGATTCACTATACTTGATGCAAAGCCAGCAGCTTAGGGGGATGACAAAGATGACGGGGATGGAGGGGGTGGAGGAGGGAGAGGGAGAGGACATAGCTCTCAAGCAGGTGGCTAGAAATGGTCATGAGGATAGGGTTTGATAGATGAGGGGGATGACATAGAAAGACCATCTCACCATTAGGTGGATGTTAGGCAGTATCAACCTGCAGGGGGAGGGGAGGATCTCAAAGCTAGGATCTAGGCTTTGGAGATAGAGATGCATCAGCTACAGATTACTATAGCCATCAGAGAGTAGCAGTTGACTAATCTGAGAGTTGAGATAGAGTGGTGAGAGAGAGCCATACAGGTTGCCACTATAGAGACCTGAAGAGAGGCAGCATGAGCTGCATATTATCATGGTCTCTATATACAAGTTGTACTAGAGGGTCAGAGAGCACCGTCCTACTCAGCGATAGCTGGTAGATCCAACATGGTACCAGACATAGTAGCGGCAACACCTCCACCACCACCACCTCCTCATGATGGTGCTAGTTAGACTTAGGCTTAGGGTGTTTAGATGTTTATTCATATCATGAGACTTTGATCTAGATTTTGGAATCTCATATTTTGTACTTTGTATCATGACATTTGTATATATGAGATTTACTAGATTTGCGATGTATCTATGTATTTGTCTCACTTGTGATGGATGTTTCAGTTTGATATTGTCTTGTCATATTGCTCAAATATGTGTTTATATGCTCATGTATGATCTCTCTCATAGATGTATGTTTATTTCTCATTTGTATGATGTAGACTCATGTTTCTAAAAATGATCTCTTTAAGGTATAGATATGATGATAAGATTAACCCCTTGTGATGATAAGATTAACCCCTTGTGATGATAGGAAAAGGATGTGATGTAAAAGACAAGGAGTGAAAGACATGATCGAGAGGAATCAAAAGGATGAGCACAGTTGACTGACAGGTTCGTGAAAGAGTAAAGGAGAGCTCTCTCTATATGCAAGATGCAAAACTACTCTAACATGAACCTAAGGATGCAAGCTACTATGAAAAGTGGTTGACTTGCAAGGTCACAATGCCAATAGACATCTAATAATCATCATCGAGCTTTATTGGTAGCATCATAAGATCATACAATACACACTAGTATAACTATGGGTATATGAATATGATCTATATCAGATAAGAATGTGGGAATCTCACCTAGGCACCAAAGACATGTAGGTCAAGATGACTAGTGCAGTGAGGCTCCCTAAGTTTTCTATAGCAAGATTATGCTTGTATCAGGACACAAGAAGGTCAAGATGACTATAAGTATGCTTGTAGGTCCTAAGTATCAAGTGGACCAAGCATAAATGCTAATGACAGTTAGGACCAACAAAATATACCCACAAGTAGAGAAAGAAATAAAACATGTCCTCATGCCCCCGGTCTTCTAGCTCAGCATCAGTGAAAACTATTAGGGAGAGAACACTCATCAAATAAATCATCATAGATAGCACACAAAGAAATAAAGTCAAAACAAGTCTCAGTGAGTCAAGTGTTTAAGTGCATGTGTGTAGGTCATAGAGTCAAACTTTGAGTATCACATCTGCTAGTGAGAAACATCATATCATGCTAGACTGCGGGTAAGAGATCTGATAAGTGTTGAGAAACACTTAACGTTAGGGTAGTGTTGAAAAACACAATTGGGGTGTGTTGAGAAACACTATGTGTGAGATATCCTAAAGACTGGCACACCCAAAAGACCAAAGCTAACATAGTTATGCCCCTTAGACAAAGACAAAGACCAATTCCAAAACAAGTCAACAAGGAAAAGGCATGATGGAAAAAAGGCTAAGTGTCGAGGATGCATGCTAAGAAGTAGGGGTGCAAAGGCCTCAAGTAGTGCATGTTTCCAAGTTTTCACCACTTGGTTTTTATTGCAAATTTTTCTCTTTTTATCATTTTTTTGGATTTTTGCTACCAAGGTGCCTGTTTCCAGGTTTTCACCAAGGCATTTTTTCTATATATATATATATTGAATTTTTTTGCTATTTTTTTTTTTTTTGTATTTTTTCAGGACTTTGTATGCTTTTTAGGATTTTTTTAGCATCATATATGAATTTTTTTGGTATTTTTTAGGATCAATAAATATGTACAAAGGATGCCCCCAAATAGAATAGGCATCATGGGTAGAAATTCTTTAGGTACAAAACATTGATAGGATCAGGAAGCTGCTCTCCCTTTTCATCAGATAGCAAGTAAGCACCTATCCCAAAAGTAGCAGTAATAATGTATGGTCCAAGCCAATTAGGTTCAAACTTGCCCTTTTGCTCTCGATTTTGTTGGTTCTTGGGATTTTCATGTAGAACAAGATCTCCTACTTGGAATTCTCTAGGGCACACCTTTTTGTTGAATGCTTTGGACATACGCTTTTGGTAAAATCTCATGTGATCAAATGATGCTTTACACTTTTTATCAAGAAGTTGTAGCTCTTGCAGTCTCATGGTGTGATAATCTTCATCTGTAACCAAACGTTTGAGAGAGACTCTAAGTGATGGGATCTCAACCTCTAAAGGTAGCACCGCTTTAGCACCATAAGTGAGGGCAAAAGGAGTAGCCCCCGTGGGAGTATGAATACTCATTCTATAAGCCCATAAGGCTGGGTTTATCTGTAGATGCCAATCTAGACCATTCTTGTGAACTATTCTATGGAGGATTTTGAGAATAGTTTTATTCGAAGCCTCTGCTTGTCCATTTCCTTGTGGGAAGTAAATGGAGGACCAATGTTGTTTTATCTTGAATCTCTTATGGAGTTGTTTAAGGTCTTTATTTTTAAACTGACCTCCATGATCAGTGATTATTTCTGAAGGCACACCATGTCAAAAAATGATATGATTCAAGATGAACAAGGAAATTGTCTTCCCTGAAGCAACAGAAAGTGGAATAGCTTCTACCCATTTGGTAAAGTAGTCAGTAGCAGTAATGATGAATTTATGTCCACCTGATGAGTTAGGATGAATCTGCCCAACAAGGTCAAAGGCCCAGCGCTGAAACGACCAATGAGATATTGAAGGAATAAGCTCCCTACCTAGAGCATGAATCAGGTTTCCATGTTTTTGACACTTTTTGCATGATTTGGAAAAAGCTATGGCATCCATCTGCATTGTGGGCCAATAGTATCCTGCCCTAAGAAACCTACGAGCCATGGCAAGACCATTAGAATGTCCTCTACAAATGACCTCATGAATGTCAACTAGTGCTTGATCAGATTCCTCCTTTTCCAAGCACCTAAGAAGTGTCCCATCTAAACCCCTCCTATACAAATCACCAGAGATAAGGGTATGGTGAGAGGCATTGTGAATAAGGTTTTGTCTTTCAGAGCAGTTGAAGGTATCGGGAATAATGTCATCGTGGAGATATGAGTGAATGGCACCATATCAGGATGAGTCACGACCAACAAGGGTACAAATGACTTGGCTTTCTTGGGAGTCATAAATAGGATAGTGTAGCTCTTCCACCAAGAATTCAAATCTGGACTCACATTGTTCTAGTTGAAGAAGTGAAGCTAATGTAGCCATAGCATCAACTACTTTATTCTTTGCTCTTAGGATTTGTTGAAATGTAACAAAGGTGAAATATCATCACAATGAATCAACCATCTTCTTATAGGGTATCATTTTGTCATCCTTTGTTTGGTATTCTTCATTAACTTTTTTGATGATCAATTGTGAATCCCCATAAATGTGCATCTCTATAATTCCCCATTCTATTGCCATTTTTAGTCCATTTGTCAAGGCCTCATATTCAGCAACATTATTTGAACATGGGAACAAAAGTTTGTAGGACTTAGGGATTGTGTACCCATGGGGAGAAACAAATAACAATACAGCCCCTGAACCATTTTGCATGAAAGACCCATCAAAGAACATCTTCCATGTTCTTGTAGTCATGCACATTATGTGTTCATCTAGAAATTCAACTTGAATAGGCATGTTGTCTTGAATTGGAAAATCAGCTAGTTGGTCTGTAATGGCTTGTCCTTTTATGGTTTTACGCTCAACATACTCTATGTAAAATTATGATAAGATCATCATCCACTTAGCAAGTCTACCTATGAGAGCAGCCTTACCAAGAAAATATTTGAGAGGATCAATCTTTGCAATGAGGTGTATTGTATGCACAAGCATGTAGTGTCACAACTTTTGAGAAGCAAACACCACCGCAAGGCAAGATTTTTCAATACTAGTGTAATTAACCTCATAAGACACAAGAGTATGACTGATGTAATATATAGCTCTTTCTTTTCCAGTGTCATCAAGTTGAGCCAATAATGCCCCTAGGGAGGATTCTGTTGCTGAAACATACAATATGAGTGGTTTTCCTAGGATAGGAGGCATTAAGATTGGAGGATTGGCCAAGTACTTCTTGATTTGGTCCATGCTTTTCTAGCAATCCTCATTCCAGACGCATTTAGCCCCTTTATGCAATTTATTATTAAAGGGTTGAGCTCTATCTGCTAGTTGTGAAATAAACCTCCTTATAGATTAAAGGTGTCCCTAGAGACTCCTCATTTGGCTAATGTTTTTGGGAGGTGACATATCCAGTATTGCTTGAACTTTCTCTGGATCCACCTCTATTCCTTTGGCTGAAATAATAAACCCTAGAAGTTTTCTAGAGGTGACTCCAAATGCACACTTTTTGGGATTTAAGCAGAGTTGAAACTATTCCATACAATCTAGGATGACTTCTAAATCTCCTAGGTGTGTATCCCTTTTTTTGGATTTTACCAAGGTGTCATCCACATAGTCTTCCATATTCTTATGCATCATGTCATGGAATATAGTTTTCATAGCTCTTTGGTAAGTAGCTCTTGCATTTTTCAATCCAAATGGCATGATGTTCTAGCAATAGGTACCCCATGCACAAGTGAATGTAGTCTTTTCCTAGTCTTCAGGAGCTATCTTGATTTGATTATATCCAAAAAAACCGTCCATCATTGAATAGATCTCATAACCCATGGTCATGTCCACTATCATGTCTATGTTTGGGAGTGGAAAATTATCCTTTGGGCAAGCTTTATTAAGATCTCTAAAATCTGTGCAGACACAAATGGACTTGTCATGTTTTGAAATTGGTACAATATTGGATATCCATTCGGCATAATCAATGGCTCTTATAAATCCTACACTAAGGAGTTTTTCTAATTCAGCTTTGACGAGAAGAGCTATGTGAGGATGCATTTTCCTCAATTTCTATTTTACCGGTTTGATGCTTGGAGCTATGGACAAATGATGCATAATGAGACTAGTGTTCAACCCTGGCATGTTTGAGTAAGTCCAAGCAAAATTAGTTTTCTTTCTTTGTAGGAACTTGGTATATGCTTCTTTTTCTTGTGTAGATAGAGATTGAGCCAAGTGCACAATTTATGGAGCCTCTTCTGTATTCAGATTAACTGGCTGTGTAGGCTCAACAAGCACTGATGATCTGTCTTGAAAATAACCTGGAAGATGATCAAGTACCCCATCCTTAGGCACCTCAGAGAGGTTTTCAACTTCAGATACATCTTTTATTTTTACTTTTTTAGGTTCTAACACTGCCACATAATGGTTTTCACCATCAAAACTCATATTTTTTGTTTCTTTTCTTTTCATTTTGTGACTAAGGTACTTGATATTAGGTTCTGTCATGCTCGTAGTTGGTTCATTGGTGGAAGAGACTACTGGCTCAAGGGCATTTAGGTAGCATGCTATCTCATAGTCATTCTAGAAAGTTAGGAGCTGAGGCTCTTGATAGCACTGAGACCAATCAATTAGGTGAGGGTGAGAAAGGGGTAGGTCAATGATGGGTTCAATGTTGTTAATACAGGAGGTATCATCTCTGGTGAGTGAAAAGTTAGGGTCTGTCAAGTATCCCTCTAAGGTACCTAAATAAGGATTTACCCTACCAAATGAAGCATCGTTCACCAAAGTGATTTGCAGATTGGAATCCTCTAATCTTACACTAGACTCATTAACTACCTCGGTTGGGGAACTATATGTATAGAAAACATCAACTTCCATCTCAATAGTAGAGGAATCTGAGAGAGACTCCCATTCATATTCATGTGAATCTGTATCTGAATCCCAACTGGGATGTTTACACCAAGCATGTTTACGACACCTTGAGGTAGAAGCTTTGATGTCACCAAGGGTAAAACCTCCTTGAATGCCATTTGTGTATTGATATTCTTGAATAGGATCCTCAACATGATCTTCAACAACATATTCTTCTTGTTCTAGGTCTAAAACTGTTGGATTGGCAACTGAAGTATCGAAATCTCCCTAAAGGAGATTGGTGGAAGGGACCCAATCTTCACCCCTATCTTATTGATTTTGCAAATTGGGTACGTATCTTGATTCATCATCACTATTTGTTGCAGCAAGGATAGGAGTAGTTTTCATGTTTTGACCTTCAAAGCCTAGGCCAACCGTTGTCTTAGATCTATGCCCAAAAAGAGCATGATCAAGTGGTTCAGCTTTAGCATCTAATCTATGACTAAGAGGGCCATGACTTGGATAGCCCATATTTTTTACCAAAGTGTATCCTCTCCCATAAGCCTTAGGAGATGGGGAGAAATTTTCATTATGCTTGTATTTTTCCTCCTTATAGATCCAATCTCTAACAACCACCTCTTCTTTTTCATCTTGGATGGGCACTGAGGACTCTACAAATGTATCAAACAGAGTCATGGATGAAGATGAAGGTCGCATCTCTTGTGAAGGTTTGCCATAGGACCTAGGTGAGATTGGAAATTTTGTAAAGGAGTCAATTTGGTACCCTCCCATACCAAGGTCTATGGACTTGAACTTATTCTTACACTATTCTAGAGTTGCGTTGAAATTCTCTGCTTCTCTGTTGAGAGGAACATGAGTCCCTATCGAAATTGCATTTAAAAATAATGTGCCATCCCTAGGTATATAGACTTTGACTCCATTGTAGGGGAACTTAACACATTGGTGGTAGGTGGATGACACTGCTTGCATGTCATGGATCCACGGTCTACCAAGTAGGATATTATATGCTAGAGGACCAGCATCAACAATTTGGAACAAAATGTCCTTTTCAAGAGGACCAATTCTGACAGGAAGGACAGCTAACCCTTTAGAGCTTCTCTCGGCCTCATCATACGCTTTAATGGTAATTTTTTTCTGGGTATCAATAACTTGTTCAGAATAACCCAGAGTTTTCAAAAGAATCAAAGAACATATATTGAGCCCAGCACCCCCATCTATCAACACACGCCTGACACGAGTTTTATGGATCATGACCTCAATGTGAAGGGCAAGATTATGTAGATGGCTCAAAGATTTGTCATCTTCTTTTGAAAATGTTAGGTAATGTGGGCTAGCAAGGTAATTTACCATGTTCTGAAATTGGTCAACATCTATGTTGTTAGGAACATTGGTTGTACGCAAAGCATCCTCAAGGATACGCTTATGTCTTGGAGACAATTCTAAGAGTTCAAAAATTGAGATTTGAGTTGGTGTTCTTTGTAACTGGTCAACAAGATTATAGCTCATTTTAGGGTTGACTGCTGATTTGGTGGTGACATTCTTAGATGTCACTTGCTTGGGTTTGGAACTAGGCCCTCTAATAACCATAGGACCTTGACTTTGGCTTCTAGTGACAACGTTAAGAGCTTGGGATGACCTTCGAGAGTGAGGACCTCTAAGCACTATCACAAGTTCTTCATCAAATATTGGAGGAGAATTAACATCATGACCATAAGGATCTTGGCTTCCCATCATATTGACACTTTCATCCACAACTTCAAGCATATTGATAACATTTTCTGCAGACGTGTATGTATAGTTGATTGCAGCCTTTCCATCTTTGGGTTTAGAGATTTCCCCCTTATCATATTTGGGCAAAGGCTCCTTGATTTCTTTGTGGTTTGCATTAGTGTTCAACCCATCAATTTGAAGTTTTTCGCTCTCAATTAGATCCTGAATGATATGTTTAAGCTTCCAACAATGTTCTATGTCATGTCCAATACCATTGTGGTACTTGCAGAAAGCTTTTTCATTCCACCAATGTGGTTTAATTTCAGGTATGCAGAAATTTGCTAGATCTTGAGGTTGTGCAAGATTATTAGCAATAAGCATTTTGAAAATATCCTCATAAGAGTCACCAAGCTTAGAGAATTGTCACTTCTCCTTTTTGGGTTTATCTTGATATCTTTGTTTATGCTCTTGTTGGTTGGAGGATGTATTAAGCTTCATAGCTTGAACTTCACTAGATAAATGAAGGACACCTTGATCCTTGGGTTGATTAGAGTCAACAAATCCATCATTGACTACTTGTTTATTCTTGTTTCAGTGTGAGTTATTGCCTTTGTCCTTGTGAGAGTTGTTATTATTTTGACTATTGTTGTTATTGCTATGTTTAGTCAAAATACCTTGCTCTTTAAGACATCCTCTATTCTACATGTGGTTTCGACCATAGTGTCTAATGAATCAAAGACCATCTTTCAAACCTCATACTGCATCTCAAGCACTAAATTGCTAACAATTATATCAATCCTTTCATACTTGGGAATAGTCCTAGAATAGCGAGAGCACAATCGTCTCCACCTTTGTAAGAATGTAACAAAGGATTCCCCTTGGTTTTATTTTAAATTGCAAAAATCTAGCATGGTGACTGATCTTAACAAGTTGTAAGACATGTTACACAAATCTGTGGACAAGTTCTTTAAAAGTTTTGACAGGAGGGGTTATGTTGGTAAACCACTCCATAGCTTGACCTTTTAGACTCCTTGGAAATAATCTCATAAGATAGGAGTCTTCATGGTGGAATTCAAAACTTATGGTGTATAACTGACACACATGATCATGTGGGTCACCATTACCATCATTTTGTCATATTGGGGAAATTCAATCTTCCTGGGAAAATCCTTCATGCTCACACTCCTATCAAAAGGATTAGGACAAATAGAGTCAAGGTTGAAGGAACTCATGGGAGCCATCATTTTCTCCATCATTTTATTTATTTGCTTAATTTCCTCTTCTTGTGAGGGACTCTGTTTCTTGATTTTCCTATCCACATCAAAATTATAAGGGACCCTCACACCCTTGTTGATCAAGCTTTCTAGGAACTTATCCTTATTTTTCTCAACATACTTCTCCACATATTGTTGGAAAAGTGGCTCTTGTTGCATTCTCATAAAGTCTTGAGCCTCAAAACTTGCACTACTTCCTCCATGTTGAGATCCATGATGAACTCGTTGGGAGGGTGGTCTTGAGTTCCTAGGAGGTGTTGGTCTCCTATAGTGAGCATATCATGAAGTCCCTCTACCTCTAGGACTAGGAGATCTTGATGGTGACCTTGAATACCTTCTGCTTCATGGGGTTCTCGAGGGAGTAGATGGTGGAGAGTTGTTTCCATTGTTGGTACCCCTATTGCTAAATTGTGCATTAAGCTATTGGGATAAAAGCCTATCTTGTTCTTCTTGTGCGACTCTTCTCTCTATGTCCAACAAGGCTTGCCTTTAAGATTCTAGGAGCTTAAGCTTTTCTTCTTTTGTAGCTTGTTCATTCAAGAAGGCTTGTTTTTCTCACTCAATTCTTTTTAGTCTCTCACTTGTATACAATGAGGTGTTTCGAAGTGGAGAACTTTGTCTTGAATGTTTGAACAAGTCATTAGAAAAAGCTGCATTTACATGAGCATCACAATATTGGTTGTTTTGGTCTTCATGTTGTGACCGTTCATCTTGGTGAGCTCATCTTGTATGTCTTTCAGCTCTTTGGTAGGCATCCAAATATCTAGTATTGATGGGAGGTGATTCTAGTTGATTGTCATGAGAAGATTCCCCAAATAGTATGTTATCTCTATGCCTCTAAAATATGTCATCAAGAGTTGGATCCATTGCTTCTCTATCTTTTTTAGTCAAGGTGTAACTCATGTCCATATTTGATTGAGAAGGTGCTAAAGAGCTACTCAACTCACTAAGGCTGGTCCTAGGCTCAAACCAAACTTTAGTAGTATTCTTAGGAGATTGATCAAACACGAGTTCCTTCCCTCTTCACTTTTGGTGAGTTTGGACTAAAGGTAATTGTTCAAAAACTACTTGAGGTCATTTTCCTTGGTCCACTTGGTATCTTGTTGTAACCGGCATGAAAGAAAGGACCCTTAGTGGTAAGATGGCCTTATGAATCATTGATGTCAAACTAGGATAGTGAAACTATTCAATTGTCCAAAAGTGAAATGGTGAAATAGAAAGTTGACAAAAGGTATAAACCAACATTGCCATAGTGGTGCATAATAAAAGGATTTTAGTATCCTAGAATATATGGATCAAGAGGATGATTTACCCAAAATATATCAAAATTGAAATTATATGGACAAAAGAGTATTCAAACTCTCCAAGTGTGTAATCAAAGAGTCTAAAGGTGAATCTTGTCAACAAGGATGATTCCTAACTTGTCAATGACAAACAAGATCTTTGGTGAAGTCGAAGATTACTAACTCAAGATGCTTAGAGCCAAGAACCTAAGGTACAAACAAGCTTTCCGCAACAGGGTATGAAACCTACTAAAATTTGGTCAACCAAGAAACTTGAAAGTGACACAAATCAGTAGGATAGTCAAAAGATTTTGTGCAATAGTTTCCAGGTAACTGGTGTGATACTTTCTTCTGGGGTGATATTTCTCACGCAGGTTATGTGACAATTTCTAGGTAGAGAGTGAGATATTTTCCAGGCAAATAGTGTGATGAAAAGCTAGGGACGAACTGTCACACGATATTTCTCTGAACATGGTGCGATGAAAAATCAGTGTCATACGACTCTTGACCAGTGAATGTTAAAAATCTTAGTTTTAAAGACAGTTTGGTCAAAATTTTAGTTTGAAGGTTGGATTTTTCGATTTCAATCATAGTGACAGTAGTAAATAGATAGGTTTGCAAATAGTAGGGGATCAAACATGTCTTCAAACACTTGAAACAAGGGCAAAATCAACCTTGCCAAGACAAGCACTTGTGATATCAAAATTGAAAAATCCTATGAATACTACCGTGATGTTGAATATGCAAGAACGTGTACATGGGTATATCACAGCGAGAACACTTCAAGCACTTTCTATCCTAAAAAGACAATGGCTCAATACTTAATAACTTGGCCCACACTTGATGTCCCATTGCCTCACACAAAGTGGTTGCCCACAATAGATATTGTCTTTATCGTGGAAGTGCCAATGACACAACCAAAGGAACATAGATGGTGAGTAATCTTGGGGTGATCTAGGTTATTCCACTTGGATAAATCCTTGCACCAAGAAGCTAAGCGACAAAATAGGGTGGCTTCTATCTATGGTTCTTAATAAGGGCTTCTGTTTGTAGCACCCCTCTTGCTCTCCAAAGTGACTCCTTACCTTGCGGCAAGTAACGGACCTCGCGGCCTTAAGTGATGCAGGAGCATCCTGGGTGTAAGAGCAATCTTGCATCACCCAAAAATATTTCTGTTTTTGTATTCAATAAGGGTTATTTTGTGCAGAGCTGCTATTTATGGAAAGTTACTATTTTTGGTAATTTTCGTATGTGCTCAGAATGATCTGATTTCTTTCTTGGAGGTTCATTTTGGTCATATAAGTCTGCCAGTAAAGTTTCATTGCCAGATCAAGTGTATATTGGAAGATATTGAAGATTTTCGGTATTGGCAGCAGGGTACAGAAACTTTGAACTCAGTTTTGAAGGCTTTAGAGGCCCCGGATGAGGTCAAAAATTTGGGTGACAGGCGCTTGCACTAGTCAAGCCTGTAGAGCACTTCGTGGCGTTTCTGAAATGGGGTTATAATAGCCGAGCGGGTCAACGGGTGATGACTTATGGTCTTCGGAAGTTGGGCCACCTGAAATGGCGAAAAATAATTTTCTTCAAAATTTTTGTTCGAGTTTCAAAGGTTATCTTGAGCCGACTATGATGTAATAAAATGTAAAATAAAATAATTCTAAGTTTGGTCGGCCTTATTGGCTAAAAATTCTGGAACCTTCCCAGGCGGTGGAAAATTGCCTATATAAGGAAGGCTGTATTATTGTCTTAGGCAGTTCAGAACAGTTCTGGGTAGTAGATCTGGGTAATAGTTCGAGGCTTTGTCCTACAGAATATTGTAAGAGAATGCCCATGTGGCTTTGCATATTGTAATTCTGAAAGTTTGTAATTCCACATTTGTGGAGATAATAAGAAGCCAATTTTTTGTTCTTGCATATTGTTGTTGTTTCTCTATTTCTGTTATGTGTTTGTGGCATTAAGGGGAGCACCCTTCATCAGGTGGTATCAGAGCAGGAGTTCTTGAGTGTGTAAATAGATCGCCGACTGTGAGGCAGTTTGCACCAGGACCGTGGCTAGGGTTTCAGCGTGCATCGCGAAAATGCCTCTACGAAGGGAACGTGGCGGAAGAGCTGGTGTTGTAACACCTGAGGTTAGAGAGCTGCAGAGACAAGTGCGAGCATTGCAAGAAGAGATTCGCAGAGGAATGAATCTTAATGTCAGAGATGAAAGCGAGGATGAAGCCGAAGAAGAATATCAAGAAGGAGAAGTCAAAATTGTGAACCAGGAGGAAGAAAGACTTTTTCGGGCCATTCCTAAGATTGGGAAAAGACCTAAGATTGAGGTTCCTACATTTTCTGGAAATCTTAACCCAGAAGAATTGATCGACTGGATCAATGAATGTGAGGAATATTTTGAGTATGAAGATGTTGAGGATCCTGATAGGGTCAAATTTGCGAAGGCCAGACTGAAAGGTCATGCGAAAATCTGGTGGTAAGAAATTCAATTGGAGCGAAATAGAAGAGGGAAAGATAAAATCACAAGATGGGATCGGATGGTGGATAAATTGAAGTGACAGTTCATTCCTGTTGATTATGAGCTTGATCTACTAAAGAAAATGCAAAGTTTGAAGCAAGCAGGAAGATCTATTCAGGAGTATACAAAGGAGTTCTATCGACTCCTCATCAGAACAGGCCATGCAGAAGCTGATAAGGAGAAAGTTGCCCGATACCTTAATGGGTTAAGGCCAAGCATTCAGGAGGAGTTGAATCTGGTTCGAATGAGTAGTATTGAGGAGGCATACCAATTTGCCCTAAAAGTAGAGGAAAAGCTGAACAAGAAGTTCGAGAGCAGACAAAACGGAAGAGGTCGCGGTGGACGATCTAGTGGACGGTCATATGGTGGCCAAAATGAAGATCTGAAAAAGAAGGATGAGGCCAGTAGTAGTCAGAATCAACGTGGAAATAATTCCAATCGCTTCCAGAATCAGAATAATAGAGATCAGAGAGGAAGAGGAAGAGGACAAGGATTTGGAAGAGGAGGCTTTCGTGGAACATGTTTTCACTGTGGAGAAGAAGGTCATAGGGCATTTGAATGTCCTTAGCGCCAAGGAAGAACAGATAAGAGAAATGAAGGCCAGGCCAGAATTGCACATGTAGATGAAGATGCCAGATCATCAAATTCTGAAGATGTTGAAAGAGGAGAAACGTTGATTAACAGAAGAGTTCTGTTGAGTGGTGAGAATGAACCTGAGCAAAGGAGGAGCCTGTTTCGCACCAGGTGCAAGTGTGAAGGTAAATATTGTGATGTGATCATTGATAGTGGAAGCACTGACAATTTGGTGTCAGAAGAGATGGTGACAAAGTTGAAGCTCAAGAGACAGAAACACCCACATCCATATCGGATTGCCTGGGTACAGGATGACCACAAGGTCATGGTCAATGAACAATGCCTGGTGAAGTTCAAGATTAGCGGATACCAAGATGAGGTATTGTGTGATATCATATCTATGGATGCATGTCATATGTTGTTGGGTAGACCATGGTAGTTTGACAGATGTGCTGTACATGATGGTCGTGCGAATACCTATTCCCTGACAAAGGATGGAGTGCGACATAAGCTAAAACCATTGAAGGATACTGAAGAAAAGGTATGTGGTAATGCAAGGATAACTTTTGTTGATGGAAGAAATTTCTTAGATGGTATGAGGCATGAGCATGTATGTTTTGCTTTAATTCCAAAAGCTGGTAAAGAGGAAGTAGAAGATGTTCCTGTAGAAGTTGCAGATTTGTTGAATGAGTTTCAGGATATTGTATCCGATAACGTGCCTGATGGATTACCACCAGTCAGGAAGATCAGTCATCAGATGGACTTGATCCCAGGAGCGAGTTTTCTGAATAAGGCAGCACACAGAATGACACCTGCAAAAAGTGAGGAGTTGAACAGACAAGTACATGAGTTGTTACAAAAATGATTGATTCGAGAGAGTCTGAGTCCCTGTGCTGTACCAGCGGTATTAGCACCAAAGAAGAATGGAGAATGGAGGATGTGTACAGATTCCAGAGCAATAAACAAGATCACAATCAAGTATAGGTTTCCATTGCCACGAATGGATGATATTATGGACTATTTGAGTGGAGCTGTGTATTTCTCAAAGATAGATCTGAAGAGTGGATATCACCAGATTCGGATCAGAGAAGGAGATGAATGGAAGACTACCTTCAAGACAAAGGAAGGACTATATGAGTGGTTAGTCATGCCTTTTGGGCTAACCAATGCACCGAGCACTTTCATGCGGCTCATGAACGAGGTTCTGAAAAAATTTCTGGGTAAGTTTGTCATTGTTTACCTAGATGATATTTTGATCTTTAGTAAGACATTGGAGGAGCATATGATGCATATTCGTATGGTATTTGAGAAGTTGAGAGAAGAGAAATTATTGATTAATTTGAAGAAGTGCAGTTTTGTGAAGAAAGAGTTAGTGTATTTGGGATTTGTAGTTTTAGCAGAAGGTCTGAAAATGGACCCAGAGAAGGTACAGGCTATTCTTGAATGGCCTACTCCAAGGAATGCTACTGAGGTAAGATCTTTTCATGGTCTAGCTAGCTTTTATAGAAAGTTTATCAGAAACTTTAGCAGTATTTGTGGACCCTTGACTGAAACAATGAGAGGGGATAGAAAAGAGTTTAAGTGGACTAATGGGGCAGAAAAGAGTTTTCAATTGTTGAAACAAAAAATTACAGAACAACCTGTTTTAGCACTTCCAGATTTTAATAAGGTGTTTCAAGTAGATTGTGATGCTAGTGGTACTGCAATAGGAGCTGTTATGAGCCAAGAAGGTAAACCTGTTGCTTATTTCAGTGAGAAGTTAAATGATGCCAAGAGGAAAATTCTATTTATGATCAAGAATTTTATGCTATAGTTCAGGCATTAAAGAAGTGGAGACATTATCTACCTCCTAAGGAGTTTGTTTTGTATACTGATCATCAAGCTTTGCAATATTTGAATAGTCAATGAAAGTTGAATCAGAGGTATTTGAAATGGGTTGAGTTTTTGTAGAGTTATACATTTGTTTTGAAATACAGAAGTGGAAAGTCTAATAGGGTTGCAGATGCTCTTAGAAGAAGGCAACTATTGCTGACAGAGATGCAGATTGAGGTGGTTGGGTTCAAGGAACTCAAGAATTTGTATCCAGAGGATCCTGATTTTGGTGAAGCTTGGAAGGCTTGTACAGAACCTGTTACTCTAGACAGGATGAAATGGCTGGATTTTATCATCCAAGATGATATGCTATTCAGAGGGAGTCAGTTGTGCATTCCATAAAGTTCTATGAGGAAGAATCTCATCAAGGAGAAGCATAGCGGAGGATTGGCTGGACATTTTGGTCATGATAAAACCCTTGGTTTGGTTAGTGAGAATTATTATTGGCCACAATTGCAGCAAGATGTGAAGAAGTTTGTACAGAGTTGTAGAGTATGTCAGATGGCGAAAGGAGTGAAGCAGAATACAGGGTTTTATCAGCCATTACCCGTACCAGAGAAGCCTTGGGAGGATATCAGCATGGACTTTGTTCTTGGTTTACCGAGGACTCAGCGGGGACATGATTCAATTTTTGTGGTAGTTGACAGATTTTTGAAGATGACACATTTTATTCCCTGCAAGAAGACTAATGATGCTGTTCATGTAGCAGAATTGTTTTTCAGAGAAGTAGTGAGACTTCATGGTTTGCCAAAGACCATAGTTTCAGATTGGGACACTAAGTTTGTTGGATATTTCTGGCGTACGTTGTGGAAGAAGTTGAAGACAGATTTGAAGTTCAGTTCATCACATCATCCACAGACTGATGGACAGACAGAGGTGGTGAATAGGAGCTTGAGAAATTTGCTGAGATGTTTGGTTGGAGATAAGCCAACAGGATGGGATTTGATTTTACCACAGGTAGAATTTGCATACAATAATTCTGTCAACAGGAGCACTGGTAAATCACCATTCCAGATTGTATATGGAGGTAGTCCAAGAAATGCATCTGAATTGAGAAAGATAGATAAAGGAGAAATAAGTAGTGCTGAAGCTGAGGATTTTGCAGAACACTTGAAGAACATCCATGAGGAGGTGAGGAAGCATATTACCAAGATGAATGCACAGTATAAGGCTAAGGCAGATGAGAAAAGGAGGTATAAGGAATTTTAGGTTGGTGATGAAGTCATGGTTCATTTGCGGAAGGAGCGGTTTCCAGTTGGTACATATAACAAGCTGAAAATGAAGAAGTTTGGGCCATGTAAGATACTGAAGAAGCATGATTCAGGAAATGCATATGAGGTAGAATTGCCTAGTGAGCTGAATATTTCACCAGTGTTTAACATTTCAGATCTGACAGAGTATCATGAAGGAGGTGTTGAAGATGAGATCACAACAGCATAGTGGAGTATTCCAGCAACTAGTTCAGACACTAAGGAGATCGAAGATATACTGGACAGTTGTGTTGGCAGAAGCACAAGGAACAGGACATATGAAGAATATCTGGTCAAGTGGAAAGGATGACCTGTTGAAGATTCATCATGGCTGACAAAGGAGGAGGTTAGCCGTCTTGGTTTTCCTCTACACACCTGAGTCGTGACAGGGTCACTTCTCAAATTACCCTGGGTGTCTGATGCAGGAGCATCCTGGGTGTAAGAGCAATCTTGCATCACCCAAAAATATTTCTATTTTTGTATTCAATAAGGGCTGTTTTGTGCAGAGCTGCTATTTATGGAAAGTTACTATTTTTGGTAATTTTCGTATGTGCTCAGAATGATCTGATTTCTTTCTTGGAGGTTCATTTTGGTCATATAAGTCTGCCAGTAAAGTTTCATTGCCAGATCAAGTGTATATTGGAAGATATTGAAGATTTTCGGTATTGGCTGCAGGGTACAGAAACTTTAAACTCAGTTTTGAAGGCTTTAGAGGCCCCGGATGAGGTCAAAAATTTGGATGACGAGCGCTTGTGCCGATCAAGCCTGTAGAGCGCTTCGTGGTGTTTCTGAAATGGGGTTATAATAGCCGAGCGGGTCAACGGGTGATGACTTATGGTCTTCGGAAGTTGGGCCACCTGAAATGGCGAAAAATAATTTTCTTCAAAATTTCTGTTTGGGTTTCAAAGGTTATCTTGAGCCGACTATGATGTAATAAAATGTAAAATAAAATAATTCTAAGTTTGGTCGGCCTTATAGGCTAAAAATTCTAGAACCTTCCCAGGCGGTGGAAAATTGCCTATATAA
Source organism: Chamaecyparis obtusa (assembly GCA_027943335.1). Taxonomy (NCBI): domain Eukaryota; kingdom Viridiplantae; phylum Streptophyta; class Pinopsida; order Cupressales; family Cupressaceae; genus Chamaecyparis; species Chamaecyparis obtusa. Next base: position 622,412 of record BSBK01005461.1, read on the forward strand.
GGAAGGCTGTATTATTGTCTTAGGCAGTTCAGAACAGTTCTGGGTAGTAGATCTGGGTAATAGTTCGAGGCTTTGTCCTACAGAATATTGTAAGGGAATGCCCATGTGGCTTTGCATATTGTAATTCTGAAAGTTTGTAATTCCACATTTGTGGAGATAATAAGAAGCCAATTTTCTGTTCTTGCATATTGTTGTTGTTTCTCTATTTTTGTTATGTGTTTGTGGCATTAAGGGGAGCACCCTTCATCATTAAGAGTACCTTAAGCATTCTTGCTTGACATTTTCCTCATGGTCACAATCCCACAAGCTACTCACATCAAATGAAGACAAGTGCTACGTCTACCAAAGTTTTGTGTCCTTGATAGCCTTGAGTTTATAGTGGGTTAGAATAGCCAACAAAAGGCTTGTCCCCACTTGGGTTGTTCCTCTTGATTGCTCAAGAGCAGGCCCGCTAAAGGATCTTATACTACACAAAGAGTGGATCAACCTTTGAGGGTCAAGATTTCTATTTCACCTCAAGGGTGAAGAGCACACTCTCCTACCTCAAAAATTTCTCCCAAACACACTAAGCAAAGATTCAATTACCCTCTTGCTTTCAAAATCCAAAGATGGGTCAAGATTTTTGTTTCACCACAAGGGTGAAGAGCACACTCTCCTACCACCAAAGAATTCCTACAAAAAGATATTATGTTCCTATGAAATGAAACAACTAGTAAATTCCACACTTGAAATGAAATAAACAACAATCACCTTTTTTTTTTTTTTTTATGCTTTGGGCAGCCTTGCAAAAACTGTTAGTAGCCCTTATGCATGCATTCTTTTAGGCAAATATTCAAGCAAGAGGCACCTATAGACACAACTTGTTAGCCCCACAATGGTTAGCAAAATCAAAATCCAAATGAAATCTACAAATAAATTCTACCTAACCATAGAAAACTAAACCAACAAGCTAATTAAATCACAACTCAGCAAAAAAGAACTCCAAAACAACTCACTTTTAGGCACAGGCAACAATACAGTTGCCAAAAAGATCGCGCGATACTATACAGTATACAGGTGCAATATTATCTTTTTGTGCGACAGTTCATTATACCTGTAGGTGATAGAAAGTATTACATAGTGCGACAGATCCTGCAAACACCGAGTGATACTTTAATTCATAAAGTATCACACCAGTATGTACCAAACTATCACACAATACTGGTAAAAGTTGGTACGATAATCTGTAACCAAAAAATTAGATACCCAAAATAGTAAGCTAAATATTGACGAAAAAATGATGGAAATGCATAAAATGAAGGACAAAACAATAATGCTCTGCCCCACGGTGGGTGCCAAAAATGTGCACACTAAATAGTTAACTTCTCTAAGTCACTACTTCCAAGAAAATCCATGAATGGAAAACTTTAAAAAGTGACCTAGAGCTCCCTATGAATGGAGTTGCAAGGATTTTAAGATTGCTCTCAGCTAGAGCTATGAAGCTTATGACCTTGCTAGTCAACCACACAATGGGAGATTCAAATGAAGACAAGGGCAAGAATGCCAATATCCTCAAGAATCTAAATTAGAATTCAATGCAATACTAGAAATGAAGATGCAAGCTATGCAAACTAAGCTATGAAAGAAAATGAAAGTATTACAATCCTTCCTAATTAAGCTAGGTGCATTAATCTAAAGCATAAAGAAAATCTAAACTAAGAAAGCATAAACATGAAGCTATTATGAAAGAATGAAACTAAGATAGAATGTAAATGTGAAAGCTAAGAATGCAACAAAATCTCCAAAAGCTCCAAAGTCACCTAGAAAACCTGTAGCATAACATTAGTATTCAAAAGATGGATCCTAAAATGAGAAGAGAGCTCTCCTTTTGAAGGAATTGAAAAGGAATGGACCATGTAGATTAAGAGGCAAAATATTTAATCAAGGGTGGAGCTTGAAAGAGAAGCAATCCATGTGCACAAATATCCTCCAATGAGAAAATAAGAGTTGACTTTTGTGTCCATATGAGACAAAAAGTGCTTTTCTTCTTTTTATAAAATAAGAATAATGTTTTATTTGTGCAACTTAGGATAAGAGGAAAAGTGGGTCTTTTTATTTAATAATAAAGGAGGAAATTCCTTTTAAATAAATAAAGACTTAGGATTAAATGGTTAGCCCATAGGAAATAATCGAATAAATGATAGAATAGAATTTGATCAAGGAAATTGATATTTAAGTTGAAAATGTTGATTCAGGAAATTGATAAAATGTTGAATGGGGGCCCAAAGTCTAGGCGACCATTTTAGGGTGCATAAAACATTAATTGATACTAGTATGTCTTAAGGGTTCTTGTGGGCATTGATGGGTTCACATATGTATTAACAGAAGCTAAGATAGATGAATGTGTCCTAGGACATTTCAAGATATAATAATGGGTCGTATGGGTCCTAAGGGGTCCTATGTGTCAAGTAAGATGCCCTAATATGTATTATAAGATCTTGAGATTCCTAAAGGATCCTAAGTGTCTTAATATGTCATAAGAGAGGAATAAGGGTCCTAGAAACTTATTGTACTACAATTTTTCAACATTTTCTAACATACTACTAGATCATTTTCAAAAATTTAACTACAATTTTCTAAGATTTTTACAAACTAAAAATTATTTAAAATAAATAACTAACTTTAATATTTATTAAAAATGCATGTACATGTGAGAGAGAAAGAAATTCCTAATATTTACAACTTTAAACTTAAAATTTAACATTTTCTAACATTTCTAACTTTAAACTTAAAATTTAACATTTTCTAACTTTAATCTTAACGTTTTCTAACATTTTCTAACATTTCTACTATGGTTTCCAATGTTTTGTAAATATTTTCTAATAGGTGCTAACAAACTACTATGATTTTCTAACATTTTCTAACATATTCTAACATATTCTAACATTTATACTACAATTTTTAATATTTCTATCATTTTCTAATATTTAATTATGATTTTATAACATTCTACTATTAATTTCTAACATATTAGATAATATTTAACTACAAATTTCTAACATTTATACAAATAAAAAATTATTTAAAACAAATAACTAGCTAAAATAAATACAAAACATATTATTTACAATAAAAAATAAGAAAAATGTGTGTACCTAATACTGGTAGGAAAATGAAGACGTTGATGAAGCTCGTGAGGCGCTGGAATCCTGGAGTGCTGAGGTACTTCGGTCCAAGGCTTGGGGTCCACAAATAGTGTCAGTGAAAATGATAATGAAAAACATAAAACACTAAAAATTTATAAAAATCTAGTCAAAAGGGGCTTCGTGTGAAGCTCCTCTTTGCACAAGGGGGGCTTAGTGCAAAGACCCCTCTTCACACGAAGCCCCTTGTTTGGGGTATTTCGTGCGAAGTGGATCCACCACTTCGCATGAAGTGTATACTTCGTACGAAGGTGCCAATTCTTTTTTTCTCCAACGTCATGATTTTGTTCATCCCTAAAAGTGAGACATAGCTTCATGGGATCACCCATACTCATTTGGATATTTTACAACATACCTAAACTGATCACAAGGTTTTTTTGGAACACTTGTTTCAAAATATGATTGTTATTGTTCAACATAAACCAAATTAGGCTTCTTTTTCAAAGCAATTGCAAACAATGTTTCCTCCAATTCCTAAATATGCATTCCAAGGGTTATATTAGGTTGTAATAAACATGAATCCACAAGTCCTAGCATTGGAGATGATCAATCTTTACCTATTTTATGAAACCCTTATTATAGCATTGTTAAAATAAAATATATATATACATTTTTCTTGCCTAGGGCATCAATATTTTAATTGAAAACAACCTTAAACACTCCTACAAGTCACCTAATATAAAACTGTACTCCTAAAGATTTAAATCAATCCCATTTACAAAAAAAATTAATGATGGAAAGTGCCATGAATTCATACTTTTGTATTCAAACTCTCATTTAGAAGAGTTACGAAAAAAACATCACATCTTTCTTAAAACTCTATAAAAATTAATGAGACTTGATGCATATGAAATTTTATTCAATAACCTATCCAACCATATGATTTTCAGACCATAGATTATATGTACAAAATGATACCAAATGCTACAACTTGATTGTTACTTGAAAATCTAGAAATTTCAGTCAATAAAATGGCCACAACTTTCATAATACTCAATGAAAATCCTCCAAACTAGTTGAAAAAGAGATTCAATGAACTTTAAAATAAAATAGGTTTTGCATCAACATGAGGTCATACAAAATTGAATAACAACAAGAAATCATAAAAATAAAATTAAAAAATACAGCCAATATTTTATTGAAAACTTCTTCCAAATATTACAAACTAATCCACCACCACTTGGATTTGACCATTAATTGCATTATAAGCTCCGTACAATCTTTCATGATAGTTACAACTGATTTTTAAATTCCCATAATCATTGAGATTCCCCTCTTTGCAATTTTACACTTTTACACTGTGATAACTTTTACACTTTAGTGACAACTTTATGCAACTTGTCTAGAACTTACACAATTTACCCTATATCATGAAAAACGGCCTTATTACATAACATTAATGGTTAAACACACCTAAAAAAAACTTAGACCCCTTAATGAAACTTTGACAACTTTGGTTGCAAGAAAAGTTGCTTGACAACTTTTCTTACAACTTGACAAATTTTCAAACTATGACCTCCTAAACTCCAAGACCCTTATTACATCAAGAGCAGTCTAATATGAGCTCATTATGATGCCAAAATGACTCAAAACATCCAAATCCATTATTTTACCAAATTAATGAAATGAGGCTAGGTGTCCTTGCACCAATACTCTCAAGAAAAAAGAAATTCAAAGCCCTCTTGAATTAAGGGTAGTAATCAGGTATTCGTCCTTGATGTTATACTCCTTTATTCTCTCAATGCACTGACTCTATTCTATTAGGATTAACAAGACAAAAATAATAGTTACATGCAAATATAAGGGTATGTGCAGGATCATGGTATGCCAAAAAGTGGTGATGTGAAAAAAACTTATTTTCACTCGTCCAAAAGCACACAAATAGATTTGTTAACTTTTTAGTAGGCCTAGGTGTCAGTACACTTGGCCAAGCCAAAAGCCAAACTTGAAGGCATAATCGAATATCCGATATTATCGGATATCTGATATTTTCCAGTAGATATATATCATTGTAACCAGCCGCGTTCAACATTTTTTCATTGTAAAAATGTGAACGTAGCTAGGATTTTCGGATATCCACTCCCAAATCCCCTATCCAATTTTTCCTAAATTGCCAGGTAAGTGAAGCTTCTAATTTTTATTGTTTTAATTGTTTTTTATTATTTTTAAATAGAAATATATAGTTTTTTATATAAAAATTAAGGTAGAAATGAGTTTTTGTATTATTTTTTAAAATTCATTGTAATTATCTATTTTTTTTCATTGTTATCAGACATGGAATCAGAAAACCCTCCTAATGATCCCACAAACAATCTAGAACCACTTCCCAACAATCCCCCACCTCCAGAAGATGTACTTGTCACAAACCCTCGTCATTTAGAATATCTAATAGGAGATAATCTAAATGAACTTAGAGGATTTCAAACCACATATGCTAATATCCCCACATTACTCCCCATGTTTACAACAGTGAACTCAATTTTTGAAAACATGGAGAAACTTACACAACAACATAATGCTACACTTCTTTGGTGTGATTCCATGCACACAAAGTTTGACGATGGGCTTGATTATGATCAAGTCATGAACCTCAATATAACAAAACATGACATAGATAATCTTTTTGTGGATCCTAAAATCGGTCTAAAAGTAGACCATAAAAAACCCAAGTTGTTAATTAAATGGTGCACAAATAGTGCAATATGTGATAACTTTTGGGACCGTTGGCGGATGGTTTTTGATAGACCACCTCACAATAATTTGGATGTCCCATTTTATTTTATTAGAAAATTGTATTCTGAATTTGTGCTTGGTCACAAGGTGAATTATTGGAGTCTAAGACTGAACCAGGGTGTAGTTTTAGGTGCTTTGTAAGATAGGGCATGGGCACAATGGGTGAAATCCCACACATATGTACCCCCTCCTGAGATTTCACCACCTCCCACAGCGCAACATCTAGACATTATTGTTGAGGTTGACTCACAGACTATTCAAGCCATTTAGACCTTGATTGATCTACTGGTTATGCAGAACATGACATTGTTGCCTCCTCATCCTGATGCTTCTGGCGCTTCCACATCCTCCACGAGCTCACATGTTTGTGTGCCCCACACTTGCGTTATATGCAAGAATTTGTGCTTTGGTCCCTTGACTGATAGTGATGCATATAATTTCAGCTTCGACGGGGATGATTCTACACAACACACTACAGGCACTAAAGTAGCTCATGGAGATGTGCATCAGGAGCCTATAGTGTCATGTACTCCCACTGTTATGGTAAGGGTAAACCAATCACTTTTAACATTGTTTTTAAATTTTATTGTTCATATTTTTAGTAGAATTTCCTTATAATAATTTCCCACTTATGTCTTTTTATGTGTTACATTTATGTTCAGTTGATGAGAGAGGAGGAGATGGCATAGGTGGAGGGGTCCATGCTTTTGGCCATATCATTTGGTCTTGAATCTTCCACGGTACATATGTTTTAATGTACTCATTGGTTTCCTTTTAAATTATGATAATAGTATATGTACATTATTTTCTAATTTTTATGATCATCTTTTACATACTGATGCAGGTATCACCAGTTGCCATCGAGGGGCAATGTGAGGAGGTGCATGTGTCAGTTGTTGATAAAGGAAAGGTAATAAAGTAATTTAGTTTGTTTATGCATACATGTATACTTGTCAATTATGTGTACTCATTTTTAATTTACATGGTTTATTTGATAGAGAGTGGCATGTGATGATGTTGTGAGACCCTATCGTCATGATAGAGTCACAGGCATATCCATTTGGAGTGATAGCCACATGGTACATACATTTCTAAAGTTATTTGTGTGTATTTTTCTATCAAGTATATATAATATGGTCAAGTTATGATAATATGAAGTTTCTATTTGACTTTTGTAGGTTACTCCTGGTTTGAGGGAGACAAAACAACAAGGGTTTGTATTCTGATGACTCAGCCAACAATCCCTAAATAAAGTTCAACACAAGTAAGTTTTAATGTTAATTCAGTTATTTTGTAAACATATATTTTCTACCAAGTTTTTAACATTAAATAGTATAACTCGTAGATCAATCTCATGTTCGCAAACATATACAGGTGGGAGTCAACATTGGTGGCATTATTCCTGTGCTACCAAAGACATATATTAGGTCTCCTTTCTGGGGGAGGAGACAAAGAGGCAAGGTATATGAGAGTTCAATTTTAGTTTAAATTTTATTTATGGGTAAGTGCACAAAGATGTGGTACCAAAAAGATGCCACTTTTCTTTTTGATCCCCCATCATGCATAGTGCGTATGCACTTAAGGGCATGCACACTATGGCTTGGGTTGCCCAAGCCTTAGGATTGGTAAATTCAAATCCCTTACAAAGTGCACATGCCCTATAGGATGCACACACTATAGGGCAAGTGCACTATTTAAATCTATAACTTTCATAGCGCGTGCACGCTATGAAAGTCATAGATTTACATAGTATGTGCTATCTATGTCTTAAATAGGGCGTGTGCCCTATAGAACATGTGCCTTATTTAAGAGATAGATTTAAGTAGTGAGAGAGAGAGAGAGAGTGGCAGGATTTATGCTATGAAAGTCATAGATTTAAATAGTGCGTGCTATCTATGTCTTAAAAAGGGCGTCCACCCTATTTAAGAGATAGATTTAAGTAGTGAGAGAGAGAGAGAGAGAGAGAGAGAGAGGATTTATACAAATATAAATTTAAGTATAAGTTTGATTTATTTAATTTCTTATACTTTAAGTTATATTTGTATAAATTATAAAATATAATAGTTTCAGGACATTTTGGATAGGTTCCAACTTCATAGGAGTTTAGATATAAATTTTAGATTCAAAAAATTCTAGACTTAGCCAAATTTTAGGATTCAGCAAGCCTTCAACAGGGTTACCTCCCACAATCCATCATGGATTTTTAAAGTCAAATTGAAACTCGCAAAAGGATTCCCAAAGTGTTTTAACTCATTTTATCACAAATCACTTGGTTTTGACCCTCTCTCTCTCTCACACCACCCTCTCTATCCCCCTTATCTCCTCTCTCTCTCTCCCCCTTCTCTCTCTCTCTCTCCCCCCCTTATCTCCTCTCTCTCTCTCTCTCTCATAACCCTCTCTCTCCCCCTTATCTACTCTCTCACTTTCATCACCCTCTCTCTCTCTCATCACCCTCTCTCTCTCTATTCATGAGAGTGGGTAATGAAATAGAGAGAGTAGATAAGGGGGAGAGAGAGAGGGTGATTTGAGAGAGAGAGGAATATAGAGGGTAGGAAGGTGGGAGAGAGCATATGTGCATGTGAGAGAGAGAGGGGGTGAAAGAGGGTAATAAGGGAAAATATAGAGGGTACGAAGGTAGAGAGAGAGAGAGAGGGAGATGAGAGAGAGAGTTATGAAAGAGAGAGAGTAGATAAGGGGGAGAGAGAGGGTGATGTGTGTGTGTGAGAGAGAGAGTAGATAAGGGGGAGAGGGAGGGTGATGTGAGATAGAGAGAGATAGATAGACAGATAGAGACAAACATAGTGAGAGAGGAGATAACAGGGAGAGAGAGGGTGGTGATATATATATATAAGGGGGAGAGAGAGGGGGTGGTGAGAGTGAGAGAGAGAGATAGGGTTGAAACCAAGTGATTGTGATAAAACAAGTATAAATCCTCCCTCTCTCTCTCTCTACTTAAATCTGTGTCTTATATAGGGCGTGCACACTATGTAAATCCATGACTTTCATAGCACACACGCGCTATGAAAGTCATAGATTTAAATAGTGCACACGCATTATGGGGCGTGCGCACTTTGTAAAGCATTTGAATTTACCAATCCTAAGGCTTAGATTTTCCTTGGAGATCCAACCCAAAGGTGTGGACAATTGAAATAGGCCTAAGATGTATTTTCCAGTAGACATACAAAAAAATGACATCTTTTTTTGTGTGCTCCTCATTAGGTTTACTCGTGGCTCAAGAACGTAAAAATCAAACGACGTGATATTGCAGATCTCTCTGTTAGCTATCTAAGCATATAATTTATTTTGAATTCTGATTATGTTAAGTTTTTCAACTTTAATTTCTTTTGTGTGTATGTCCATTTTTTTGTTAAAAACCAACATTCAGTATTTTGGGCATAGATTTTGGCTCATTCATTGAATTTTGCAACAAGTTACATTTTTAGAAACTAGACTCAATTCTACACACTTTTAAAAAAAAGAAAATTTGATTTTTGATTAGTTTTAAATGATTTCTAGGGGAGCACACATAAATTTCATGTTTTCAAGATGTGTGCATTTTGTAAATTCATAAAAAATTATACATTCATAAAAAAATTACCAAACACATCTGGGATAAACTACATGGTGTTAGCTAACTTCTCACTGGAGCAATTAATTTTTTTTTTATAAAAAGTTAACATTTTAGGGGGAGCACACTAGACGCTATGTTATGTTTTTGGACAAAAAATAGGACCAATTTTTGTGCTCCCCCTTTTTTAGGGCCTTAATCTACACCATTTTCAAAACAAGTTAGTAGTTTAGGAACTAGATTCAGAGTTTTACAACTTTTATTTTTGTCACATCTTAAAATTTTGAGTCTAACTATCTTCAATTTCTTGTTGAAGTTCAAAGTTTGCTGATTTCAGGAAAAAAGTGGCATCTTATACCCCCTTTTTGGTACCACATCTTTGTGCACTTACCCTTATTATTGTTGACTATGATTCTGAATTTTAATCTAACTTGGGGTTTCACTTTTGTGTATGAATGCGGGATCCATTAGAGCTGAAGAGTACTTCAAAGAGGCTCCATTCTAATGATCCACCAATAGAATAGGATGTCCTAGAAATATTTGTAGTTGAACTTCTTATTTTGAGACGTCATATGACATATTTTGAGATGGCGTATGCCACATTGTATCTAGATATGTTGACATATAAATATGTACAAAATTATTGTTCATTTTGATATATATATGAAACTTGATATTCGATCCAATTTGTTAATTGTGTGTTCATTTATTCATTATTAGTATGTAAATATGCTTCTGCACATATGTACTCATGTGTACAATTTAATCCTTAAGTATATTCATGTATATTCAAGTACATTATTCATAACCTAAATTCACGCGTATGGGCTACGTGCATGACTTAAGTGAATTCATGTTGTATGCTTTATAATTTATGTTCTACATGTATGCTTTATGACTTAAGAAAATTTGTGTACGCTTTATGTGCTACATGTGTTCACACACGTAATTCATCATTTAAGGTATATAAGGGTATTTTTTAAAGTGGTTTCAAGGTTTTTAGACTTACCCTTTACTCCCAATGGCTAAAAGACTTCAAACTAGCCTAATTACATAATCAAACACCATTTTGGCAATAATCAAACACCCTTTTGGCCATATCAAAACATATTGGTCTTTTGAACAAAATATCAGTACTCTACCTATACCCCTACAAATACACTAGGAACGCCTAAGAAATGTGGTCTTGTAGCATCTCATGGATCATCAATACCTCTCACGAGGTCTGAGTTACGAGCCTTGAAAGTTCATTTCCCAATTGTGCTTAGTGCACCTTGGGGACACTTTGGTCCAGTGTGGTCCGAAACATTCTACTAACTTAGTGGTCAAAATGGGGTTGTCCCTAGCATTTTTCCTGCCCAACTAGAGCTAATGGCGTAGTCCATTTGGTACCAGGACCAATGGTTTGGAAGTAATCCATTGACACAACTTTCAACTGACCCTCACTGCAAGTTTTGGCATCGAGCGAGATTGGCATGCCAAATTTAACTTTTTTTGAATCTCCCATAATAGAGAGAGGTCATTATAGGCCTTAGAAATGCCATCTTGTAGCATCTTATAGATCTCTGATACCTCTCACGGTGTCTGAGTTACGAGCCTTGAAAGTTTTATGCCCAATCGTGCTTAGTGCACCTTAGGGACACTTTGGTCTGGCGTGGTCCGAAACATTCTAATGACTCAATGGTCAAAATGGGGTTGTCCCTAGCATTTACCTACCCAACTAGAGCTAATGGCACAGTCCATTTGGTGTTGAGATGAATGGTTTGGAAGTAATCTATTGGCGCAACTTTTAATTGACCCTCACTACAAGTTTTGGCATTGAGCGAGACTGGCATGCCAAATTCAAACAAATTTGAATCTCCCAGAATGGATAGAGGTTATTGTAGGCCTCAAAAATTTCATCTTGTAGCATCTCATGGATCTCCTATCCCTCTCACGGGGTCCAAGTTACGAGCCTCAAAATTTCACTGCCCAATCATGCTTAGTGCACCTTGGGGACACTTTGGTCTGACATGGTCCAGAACATTCTACTGACTCAGTGGTCTAAATGGGGTGGTCCCTAGCATTTACCCACCCAACTAGAGCTAATGGCACAACCCATTTGGTGTTGGGATGAACGGTTTGGAGGTAATCCATTGGTGCAACTTTCAACTGACTCTCACTGTAAGTTTTGACATCGAGAGAGACTAGCGTGCCAAATTCAAATAAATTTGAATCTCCCAAAATGGAGAGAGGTTATTGTAGGCCTTAGAAACATCATCCTATAGCATCTCATAGATCTTTGATACCTCTCATGGAGTTCAAGTTATGAGCGTCAAAAGTTCACTACCCAATCATGCTTAGTGCACCTTGGGGACACTTTGGTCCAGCATGGTTCAGAACGTTCTACTCACTCAGTGGTCGAAATGGGGTTGTCCCTAGCATTTAACCACCCAACTGAAGGTAATGGCATAGTCCATTTAGTGCCGTAGTGAATGGTTTGGAAGTAATCCATTGACACAACTTTCAACTGACCCTCACTGCAAGTTTTGGCATCGAGCGAGACTGGCATGCCAAATTCAAACAAATTTGAATCTCCCAGAATAGAGAGAGGTTATTCTAGGCCTTGAAAACATTTTCTTGTAGAATCTCATAGATCTTTGATACTCTCACAGGATCCGAGTTACGAGCCTCAAAAGTTCACTGCCCAATCGTGCTTAGTGCACCTTGGGGACACTTTGGTCCGACGTGGTTCGAAATGTTCTATTGACTCAGTGGTCAAAATGGGGTTGTCCCTAGAATTTACCCACCCAACCGAAGCTAATGGAATAATCCATTCGGTGTCAAGATGTAATCCTTGAACACTATCCCTTCACCTAGGGAATCATCATTTTACTTTGGACACATTTGACCAATTTTGACTCAATGACTCCAACTATTGCATCATTTGATGATACAAATGTAATGGAATTAAGACAATAGAAATGTAAGGATACAAAATTAAGATGATACAACTTATATAAGGATACAAAATTCATAGTAAGGAAACAAATTTTTTGCACTTTACATGGCATTAAGACGATAAAAATGTGAGCTTTTAATATTTGCAAATCAACCCCATGGGCTCTTTTATATTTCCAATTTTGCATCAAATTTTTTATATACAAAATTTGGCATCTAAATATGCACATTACATTCTATTGTTATTTTAATATACAAAATTTGGCATCTAAATATGCACGTTACATTCGATTGTTGTTTTTATATATAAAATTTGGCATCTAACTATGCACATTACATTTGATTGTTGGTTTTATATACAAAATTTATCATCTAAATATGAAAATTACACAACTATATATAAAAAAAAGATTGTTTTCGCTCCAATCCTTGCATTCGGAAGGCAGAAGAAAAGTTAATAGAGAATATAAGAAGTGCCCTTTTAGGATGCGGGGTGTGGTCTCAAATGCCAATTCTCAACTTCAAAACATCCTTCACATTTGGTGACACTCTTGAGTTAGATTGCCAACATAGTTGAATTTGATCCTTCACAACATCGGTAAGCTTCTTATCACAACATGAAAGTCTCCCACCATAAGCCCATGTATCATTTTGAAGAGGATCATCAAGTCTTTCTCTTCTTGCAAGTTCTCTATCCAAATTTTTATGATTTAGATTCAAGTCAACACATGTTTGTCTCATCAAATGAGCCTTTCTCAAATGATGACTTAGTAAGGAGGTTGTAATAACCCTCCTAGCGGCTCTCTTATCTTTTTCCTTGGTAGTCTTCCCAATGGAATTGAGAGCACTAAAAACTCACAATAATAACATTCCACTCCTTTTTCTTGTTCACACTAATATTCAATTTGACTAGTATACATCTCATCTTCTGCATCTTTAACAATTGCACAAACATTTGACATTTCTCAACCAACGTCTTGTGCCTAAAAAATTGATCAAAAAGTTTTGAAACCCACAACCGAATGGTTCTTGCTGATCTTTTGCCATCAAAATTGCTCATTATGTTCTCATCAATTTCAAATAACCATTTAGTTCTTCTTGAAGGTCTCAATTTTGAAGTTTGTCTTTCTTCCTCCAGAGGGACTTCATTTCTCATATAATTTGGAGATGTGTAACGTTGATTTGGTTCTTCTGCACCATTATCATTGTTAATTCCTTCATATTCAATCAGTGGATTGTCATTGACAATGTCCACACTTCCATTGGCCACATCTACATGTTCATTTTCAAAACCTACATTTTCATCTTCAAAACCTAAATTCTCATTTTCAAAACCTATATTTTCATCTTCAAATTCATCTTCTTCACTTGAAACCACATTCAAAGTTGGGTCTATGCCGACATCTTCATTCATATTTAACATACCTTGTCTCTTGTTCCGATGGGAAACCCTATCCATTTCTCTATACACTTCAACATCTTCATTTGTGAGTCTCCTCTTCCGTTTATGCTTTTGACGACTACTACTCCCCATAGTTAGACCAAAAAGAAGATGCAAATACCTCTGGTAATAGAGAAAATCACCCCCAAAAAGGATGAAATACCTTTGGTAATAGAGAAAATCACCCCAAAAAGTAGTTTTTTGACTTTTTGTTGCAACTCGAATCCCGTAACTCAGGAAAAACACATGACTCTGTGGAGGGACCCAGAGAATCTTTTTTTTTTTAACACCAGTAAATAAAATTGGATATATGAAACTATCAGATATCTAATATCTCCCACCACAATTTTGGCAAAATCTCTCTCTCTCTCTCTCTATCACCTTTCTCTCTCCTCTCCTTCTCTCATCTCTCCTCTCTCTCTCTCACACCTAGAAAGAGAGAGGAGAGAGGAGAGAAAAAGAGAGGAGAGAGAGAAAGGTTAGAGAGAGAAAAGGGGAGAGAGAGATGATATAAAGAGAGGCATACTAGGACCCCTAGGAAGTCCCCATGACCCCTTTCAACACATTTGAACCCTCAAGTGTGTCCTAAGGGGTCCTATGACCCCTTCGGACACACTTGAGCTTTCAAATGTGTCAAAATGGGTCATGGGGACTTCCTAGGGGTCCTAACACATGATAAGGCATACTAGGACCCATAGGAAGTCCCCATGATCCCTTTTGATTCATTTGAATGCTCAAGTGTGTCCTAAGGAGTCGTAGGACCCCTTAGGACACACTTGAGGGTTCAAATATGTCAAAAGGGGTAATGGGGACTTCCTACGTGTCCTAACATGTGATAAGGCATACTACGACCCTTAGGAAGTCCTCATGACCCCTTTTGAAACATTTGAATGCTAAAATGTGTCCTAAGGAGTTGTAGGACCCCTTAAGACACACTTGATAGTTCAAATGTGTCGAAACAGGTCATGGGGACTTCCTAGGGGTCCTAACATGTGATAAGGCATACAAGGACCCCTAGGAAGTCTCCATGACCCCTTTTGACACATTTAAAACCTCAAGTGTGTTCAAAGGGGTTGTATGACCCCTTTTGACACATTTGAACCCTCAAGTGTGTCCTACGGGGTCCTATGACTCCTTCAGACACACTTGAGCTTTGAAATGTGTCGAAAGGGGTCATGGGGACTTCCTAAGGATCCTAACGGATGAAAAGGTGTACTAGGAACCATAGGAAGTCCCCATGATCCATTTTGACATATTTTAATACTCAAGTGTGTCCTAAAGAGTCGTAGGACCCCTTAGGACACACTTGAGGGTTCAAATGTGTCAAAAGGGGTCATGGGGACTTCTTAGGTGTCCTAACACATGATAAGGTATACTTGGACCCCTAGGAAGTCCCCATGACCCCTTTTGACACACTTGAATGCTCAAGTTTGTTCGAAGGGGTTGTAAGACCCTTTAGGACACACTAAAGGGTTCCAATGTGTTAAAAGGGGTCATGATGACTTCTTAGGAGTCCTAACATGTGATAAGACATATTAGGACCCCTAGGAAGTCCCCATGACCCCTTTTGACACATTTGAATGCTCAAGTGTGTCCAAAGGGATCGTAGGACCCCTTAGAACACACTTGAGGGTTCCAATGTGTCGAAAGGGGTCATGAGGACTTCTTAGGGGTCCTAACATGTGATAAGGGGTACTAGGATCCCAAGGAATTCCCCATGACCCCTTTTGACACATTTGAATTCTCAAGTGTGTCCAAAGGGGTTGTAGGACCCTTTAGGACACACTCAAGGGTTCAAATGTGTTGAAAGGGGTCATGGAAACTTCCTAGGGGTCCTAATGTGTGATAAGGCATACTAGGACCCCTAGAAAGTCCCCATGACCCCTTTCAACACATTTGAACCCTCAAGTGTGTCCTAAGGGGTCCTATGACCCCTTCGGACACACTTGAGCTTTCAAATGTGTCAAAATGGGTCATGGGGACTTCCTAGGGGTCCTAACACATGATAAGGCATACTAGGACCCATAGGAAGTCCCCATGATCCTTTTTGATTCATTTGAATGCTCAAGTGTGTCCTAAGGAGTCATAGGACCCCTTAGGACACACTTGAGGGTTCAAATATGTCAAAAGGGGTAATGGGGACTTCCTACGTGTCCTAACATGTGATAAGGCATACTACGACCCCTAGGAAGTCCTCATGACCCCTTTTGAAATATTTGAATGCTAAAATGTGTCCTAAGGAGTTGTAGGACCCCTTAAGACACACTTGATAGTTCAAATGTGTCGAAACAGGTCATGGGGACTTCCTAGGGGTCCTAACGTGTGATAAGGCATACAAGGACCCCTAGGAAGTCTCCATGACCCCTTTTGACACATTTAAAACCTCAAGTGTGTTCAAAGGGGTTGTATGACCCCTTTTGACACATTTGAACCCTCAAGTGTGTCCTACAGGGTCCTATGACTCCTTCAAACACACTTGAGCTTTGAAATGTGTCGAAAGGGGTCATGGGGACTTCCTAAGGATCCTAACGGATGAAAAGGTGTACTAGGAACCATAGGAAGTCCCCATGATCCATTTTGACACATTTTAATACTCAAGTGTGTCCTAAGGAGTCGTAGGACCCCTTAGGACACACTTGAGGGTTCAAATGTGTCAAAAGGGGTCATGGGGACTTCTTAGGTGTCCTAACACGTGATAAGGTATACTTGGACCCCTAGAAAGTCCCCATGACCCCTTTTGACACTTGAATGCTCAAGTTTGTTTGAAGGGGTTGTAAGACCCTTTAGGACACACTAAAGGGTTCCAATGTGTTGAAAGGGGTCATGATGACTTCTTAGGGGTCCTAACATGTGATAAGACATATTAGGACCCCTAGGAAGTCTCCATGACCCCTTTTGACACATTTGAATGCTCAAGTGTGTCCAAAGGGATCATAGGACCCCTTAGAACACAGTTGAGGGTTCCAATGTGTCGAAAGGGGTCATGAGGACTTCTTAGGGGTCCTAACATGTGATAAGGGGTACTAGGATCCCAAGGAATTCTCCATGACCCCTTTTGACACATTTGAATTTTCAAGTGTATCCGAAGGGGTTGTAGGACCCTTTAGGACACACTCGAGGGTTCAAATGTGTTGAAAGGGGTCATGGAAACTTCCTAGGGGTCCTAATGTGTGATAAGGCATACTAGGACCCCTAAGAAGTCCCCATGACCCCTTTCAACACATTTGAACCCTCAAGTGTGTTCTAAGGGGTCCTATGACCCCTTCGGACACACTTGAGCTTTCAAATGTGTCAAAATGGGTCATGGGGACTTCCTAGGGGTCCTAACACATGATAAGGCATACTAGGACCCATAGGAAGTCCCCATGATCTTTTTTGATTCATTTGAATGCTCAAGTGTGTCCTAAGGAGTTGTAGGACCCTTTAGGACACACTTGAGGGTTCAAATATGTCAAAAGGGGTAATGGGGACTTCCTACGTGTCCTAACATGTGATAAGGCATACTATGACCCCTAGGAAGTCCTCATGACCCCCTTTGAAACATTTGAATGCTAAAATGTGTCCTAAGGAGTTATAGGACCTCTTAAGACACACTTGATAGTTCAAATGTATCGAAACAGGTCATGGGGACTTCCTAGGGGTCCTAACATGTGATAAGGCATACAAGGACCCCTAGGAAGTCTCCATGACCCCTTTTGACACATTTAAAACCTCAAGTGTGTTCAAAGGGGTTGTATGACCCCTTTTGACACATTTGAATCCTCAAGTGTGTCCTACGGGGTCCTATGACTCCTTCAGACACACTTGAACTTTGAAATGTGTCGAAAGGGGTCATGGGGACTTCCTAAGGATCCTAAGGGATGAAAAGGTGTACTAGGAACCATAGGAAGTCCCCATGATCCATTTTGACACATTTTAATACTCAAGTGTGTCCTAAGGAGTCGTAGGACCCCTTAGGACACACTTGAGGGTTCAAATGTGTCAAAAGGGGTCATGGGGACTTCTTAGGTGTCCTAACACGTGATAAGGTATACTTGGACCCCTAGGAAGTCCCCATGACCCCTTTTGACACACTTGAATGCTCAAGTTTGTCCGAAGGGGTTGTAAGACCCTTTAGGACACACTAAAGGGTTCCAATGTGTTGAAAGGGGTCATGATGACTTCTTAGGGGTCCTAACATGTGATAAGACATATTAGGACCCCTAGGAAGTCCCCATGACCCCTTTTGACACATTTGAATGCTCAAGTGTGTCCAAAGGGATCGTAGGACCCCTTATAACACAGTTGAGGGTTCCAATGTGTCGAAAGGGGTCATGAGGACTTCTTAGGGGTCCTAACATGTGATAAGGGGTACTAGGATCCCAAGGAATTCCCCATGACCCCTTTTGACACATTTGAATTCTCAAGTGTGTCCGAAGGGGTTGTAGGACCCTTTAGGACACACTCGAGGGTTCAAATGTGTTGAAAGGGGTCATGGAAACTTTCTAGGGGTCCTAATGTGTGATAAGGCATACTAGGACCCCTAGGAAGTCCCCATGACCCCTTTCGACAAATTTGAAAGCTCAAGTGTGTTCAAATGGATTGTAAGACCCCTTAGGACACACTTGAGGGTTCAAATGTGTCAAAAAGGGTCATGGGGAATTCGTAGGGGTCCTAATGCATGATAAGGTGTACTAGGACCCCTAGGAAGTCCCCATGACCTCTTTTGACACGTGAATGCTCAAGTGTGTCCTAAAGAGTCATAGGACCCATTAGGACACACTTGAGGGTTCAAATGTGTTGAAAGGGTTCATGGGGAATTCCTAGGGGTCCTAATGTGTGATAAGGTGTACTAGAACCCTTAGGAAGTCCCCATGACCCCTTTTGACACATTTGAACCCTCAAGTGTGTCCTAAGGGGTTCTACAACCCCTTCAGACACACTTGAGCTTTCAAATGTGTCAAAAGGGGTCATGGAGACTTTATAGGAGTCCTAACACGTGATAAGGCATACTAAGATCCCTAGGAAGTCCCCATGATCTTTTTTGACATATTTGAATGCTCACGTGTGTCCTAAGGAGTCCTACGACTCCTTAGGACACACGTGAGCATGCAAATATGTCAAAAAGGATCATAGGGACTTCCTAGGGGTTCTAACGCATGATAAGGTATAGTAGGACCTGTAGGAAGTCCCCATGACCCCTTTCAACACATTCAGATGCTCAAGTGTGTCCTAAGGGGTCATAGGACCCCTTAGGACACACTTGAGGGTTCTAATGTGTGTAAAGAGGTCATGAGGACTTCTTAGGGGTCTTAACATGTGATAAGACATACTAGGACACCTAAAAAGTCTCCATGACCCCTTTCAACACATTTGAATGCTTAAGAGTGTCGGTAGGGGTCGTAAGACCTCTCAAGACACACTTGAGAGTTCCAATGTGTCAAAAGGGGTCATGAGGACTTCCTATGGGTCCTAACATGTGATAAGGCATACTAGGACCCCTAAGAAGTCCCCATGACCCCTTTTGAAAAATTTGAATGCTCAAGTGTGTTCTAAGGGGTCGTAGGACCCCTTAGGACACACTTGAGGGTTCAAATATGTCAAAAGGGGTCATGGGGGCTTCCTAGGTGTCCTAATGTGTGATAAGGCATACTAGGACCCCTAAGAAGTCCTTATGACCCCTTTCGACACATTTGAAAGATCAAGTATCTCCTAAGGGGTCGTAAGACCCTTTAGGAGACACCTGAGGGTTCAAATGTGTTGAAAAGTGTCATGGGGACTTTCTAGGGGTCCTAACACATGATAAGATGTACTAGGACCCCTAGGAAGTCCCCATGACCCCTTTTAATACATTTGAATGCTCAAGTGTGTCCTAGGGTGTTGAAGGACCCCTTAGGACACACTTGAGGGTTTAAATTTATCGAAAGGGTTCATGAGGACTTCCTATGGGTCCCAACACATGATAAGGTGTACGAGAACCCCTAAGAAGTCCCCATGACCCCTTTCAACACATTTGAACCCTCAAGTGTGTCTTAAGGGGTCCTACAATTCCTTTGGACACACTTGAGCTTTCAAATGTGTCGAAAGGGGTCATGGGGACTTCCTAGGGGTCCTAACACATGATAAGACATACTAGGACCCCTAGGGAGTCCCCATGATCTTTTTTGACAAATTTGAATGCTCAAGTGTGTTTTAAAGAGTTGTAGAACTCCTTACAACACACTTGAGGGTTCAAATGTGTTGAAAGGGTCATGGGGACTTTCTAGGGGTCATAACGCATGATAAGGCATACTAGGACCCCTAGGATGTCCTAATGACCCCTTTCGACACATTTGAATGTTCTAGTGTGTCCAAAGGGGTTGCAGGACCACTTAGGACACACTTGAGGGTTCCAATGTGTCGAAAGGGGTCATGAGGACTTCCTAAGGGTTCTAAGGTGTGATAAGGCGTACTAGGACCCCTAGGAAGTCCCCATGACCCCTTTCGACACATTTGAATGCTCAAGTGTGTTTGAAGGGGTCATAGGACCCCTTAGGACACACTTGAGGGTTCTAATGTGTCGAAAGGGGTCATGAGTGTAATACCCCAAAATTGGCACCTATTTAATTTCATCAATTTTGGTGCATTATCTCGATTTTACATCATCAAAGTCCTAGTTCCCTAGGCAATTTTCTCTCTCCTGCTTGACTTTACTTGACTTGATGTCAATTGCAAAGACCATAAATTGCAATAATCAAACACTAAAATTAATTCCTAAGTCTCTTTGACTTTATTAGCTAAATTATCTCTATGATACATTAATTTAATTGTAAAGTCCTAAGTGCTTTCTAATTAAATTAAATCTACCCTCTTTAGCTAATTACACATAAAAAGGAATTAATTAATTGCTTGTTATTTGAATGGACACCTTTTCTTGAATTAATAATTTGAGATATTCGAAAGGTCCTCATGTGGCATTTTCCATTCTTTTAATAAAGTAATTCATGCTTATTTGTCCCAAAAGGGATATGAAGGGTCAGGAGTTTCGAATCAAGAAACTCTTCCTCCTCCTCTTGGCTCTTCTATTTATTTGACCTCTTTTTCTCATTCAAGGGAGCAATTTTTGAGAGCATCCTTACTATAGCATTTTTTTTAGTCTCATATCTCATTATTTTCAAAGCTCTTTTATTGCATTATCTAGTTTAATTTCTCATATTAGTGTAATGGCATTTCACATTTAGATTAAATTTGCTTACTTGTTCTTAGTCTAATATCATCTTTATTTCAAAATCAAATAAAAATCTGCATTTCATATTTCTTTCAAAGTTTTCTAGATTAATTGCATCACATTCTAGTTTAATTTCAGCTTTTCATATCTTCATTATAGCTTTCAAATCCTCCATTGTTGAATTGGTCTCACGGCTGTTGGCTCTCGTTCTGAGAGTATTCAAACACCCCATTCACATAGGAGGCAACAGGTCGCCTCACCATGGAATTTGGATTGAGTTCTTCATACTCTCTCTCAAATTCTATCAAGTGAATAATGACCATGTTGTGTTGTGCCTGATTTAGAGGTCACATTCAGTCACATACATTTTGGCGCCCACCGTGGGGCAGAAAAGATCAATTTCTGGCCTCATTCTTGATTGGTTTTTCATCTTTAGTGTTGGTTTCATACCTTGTACGGCCATTTACAGCTTGAAAAAACTTTTAATATAGTAATGGATGGATATAATGATGAATCCTCTTTCTCATGCTTTTTATTTGGTTGATTTTTATTGAGAAATGAATAAGTTATGATCATTTTGGTGAAATTGGGTATTTGCAGATTTGAGATTCTCTGAATACAGTCAGATTGAAACATCTGGTACGGACAAATTATGAAAAATCAGGATCTCTAATAATATCCATTGGAAAGATACGTGACTTAGATTTCATTTCCTTTTGGTTTGAGTCATTTTTATGCAGATTTATGAAAGTTATGGTCATTTGAGTGAAAACTGATTTTTAACAATCTGCATTGGAGTTGCAGGCAATGATTTATTTTTAGAAAATTATTTATGAATGAGAAAAATAAATGGCTTACATATTTGAAAACTAGATTCATTAATAGTTAATGTTAATTTTTTTTTTCTTTCATTTGGATTATTTTTGAGAAAGATATGTGATTCCTTAGGCAGGGTTTGGTGTTTTAAATCTGATTTATGACAGAAAAATGACAGTCTAAAAAGGTTATTGGTTGAGGAACCAAATGGAATCATAAGACCTTGTAACTTTGGGAAATGATAGTTCTTGATGTTAGCTAAAAATGTCATTCTTTCCAGAAATTTTTATATTGTGATTTTATGGGTCAAATAAATCAATCTTTAAAGACTGTCTTGAAGACAGCAATGTTACATATCTTATGGTTTGCCATTGATTTGTCTTGATTCTATACTTTCGAATGTGTGCTAAATGCTGGATTGCAGATCTTTGGACCTAAGGTGAGTTCTTAAAACTCTATAACACTTGGTTTGGGCATAAAATTAACCTCTCATGTGTTTGGCTTGAGTGTTACATGCATTCATAGAACACATTTTAATTGATGCTCTTAATGGGAAATAAAGGAACATAGATTTGCTTTCATTGAAGTTTGTGTTTAAGTGCATGCTTGTCTTTTAAACATTAAGTAATTCTTGGTTTCAAATATCAAAATATCTCATTGAGTAATTGAGGGCATGGATTCATTCCTAGTTTACATGAAGAGTTAAATGCACCACTTTGTGGACTCACTTCATGTTTACTTGGAAGGTTAAATATTCCATCATTCAAACCCTCTTGCACTTATGAGTAGTATTGATTAGCAGTCTTAGATTACTTGTGATTGATCTAGATTGCTATCTTGGGTTATTGGACTCGCTAATCCGCCGGCCCCTCATTTCCGCCCTGTGGTTGCAATCCCAGCGCCACATTAAAGGGGAGGGGTCTATAGGAAAGAAGCGTTAATTGTTCCACTTGGCAACCCTTTTGTGCTTTTTGGAACTCACTTGTTTTCTAGGGTGTGGACTCACTTTGAGTTTGTGTGAGGAGTTAAATGCACCACTTTGTGGACTCACCTCACATTTACTTGAAGGGTTAAATGCACCACCTTTAGTGCTTTTCAATACTTTTTGATAGAGAATTACTTACTTTTCATTTTTTTAGAAGGCCTGCTTGGGGATTTCATCACCTCAAGGGACGACCTTAACTCCTGTGTTCCGGCGGAGTATAAATATCGGGAGGTGAATCCAAAGACACCTCTCTTGGGAATGAGTTAGATTTCACTCTTGGCTAAGCCTCAAAGAACTTTATACCTTTGAGAAGTGAAGGAGGAGATTTGGGTTACCGTCTCCCCCCGGCTGTGTGATTTCTAATTCTTCTCATCTACGGATTTGTGCCTCACGTACCTTGCGTATATCGAGGACTCCCTTTAGAAAAGCCATGTATATCCTTGTAGACAACTTGCTAGGATGTTGTTGTGTTCTAAGTGCCTGCTAAAACATTTTCAAGAACATACACAAGTAGAGTCCTTAGGGAGTAGAAATACTAAGTCACTATTCCTGTTCGTGCGCAAGGTTGCTTTGTCCCTTGCCCATTGCTTGAAGACTGTTTGCTTGAACTCCTTGATTACTGTCTTATGTGCTTGATCAATGACATAAATCTAATCTGCCTTTTGTCCATGATTTGTTTTTCTATTTTCCTGTCGTTCACCGTTAGAAACTGGTTGTCTTGAGTTAGGAATCGATCGATCTTTGCTTTGACTCGTATTGTCTCTCATTAGTCTACCTTATCTCATTGTGCTCTTGTACCTTGTGTTGCGATTGTCTTATCTCGGCTGTTCTAGCCATCTCTTTTTGACAATTCGTACCAGGTTCATCTTGCATCTTGGCTGTTCTAGCCATTTATCTCCTTTCGTTATCCTTGAGACAGAGTCTAGCTTTATCCCGAATCTTTGCTCGTTACATCTTTGTTTATGACTGTCACGACTCGAAGTGGCAAGACTTATCCCGTTCAGAACGCTGATCAAGATCAAAGTAAACCTTGTAATCAAGACATAGGTCATCCTAAATCTGTTGCAAAATCTGAACTTCGTGAGGAATCCTCACATTCTTCGTCATTCCAAGAGTATTACAATCCATTATTTCAGATACAGTCTGACTTATTATTTCAAGAATATTATAACCCATTGTTTGAAGACCAGCAAGACTCTGAAGGGTCACTTTCTAAAATTAAACCTATTGATCCTTTTCAACCTATCAACTCTTTCACGATCTCTCATAATACTACCAACAAGATGGGAGATCCAAAACCTTCAAAGTTGGTTTTCAATCTCAGCTCTAACATGCCAAAACCTTCAAAGTTGGTTTTCAATCTCAGCTCTAACATGCCAAAACCCTCAAAGTCTGTCTTTAATCTTAGCTCTAGCATGCAAACAGTCAATGCCACTGAGAAGGTTACAATACAAGCTCAACCGCCTTCCAGATTTGCTAGAAACAAACCTTGGATCTCTCACTGTGACATGATCATTGCTCCAAGGAGTGAGGATACTCCTAAACCCAAAACTCCCTTTGTCTTGCGAGGCCCTGCATCTCCCTCTTATAACTACACAAAATATCCAGCTTGTGCGAATGCTATCCCTCGATCTCATGCAAAGATTGTTCTCAAAGGTCCTGAACCTTCGACATCCAGACCAAAACTATCTATGGATAAAGCCCTCACTGAGGAAAATGTCCCCAAAGATCTCGATCTCAATCAGTTCCAATCTATGGTGGGTCATTTAACTTCACCTCACTATTTGTGCTTTTCCAAAGAAGATGATCATTCCTTAAACCACCCGCATAATGCTCTCCTACACACTGAAGTTATGGAAGGTCCCGAGCATATCCCCCGCATCTTCATTGACAATAGTGCTAGCCTAAATACTTGTTCTGCTAAGATGCTTACCCAAACAACAGACAGCTTTGTTCCTACCAATAGAGAGTCCATTGAGTTCTATGATGCTAAGCTCAAAGAAATAGAAAAGACCTTGAAGATCAAAGATATTGGCATGGGGGAATATCAGATTGAATCTATCTTGTCTTTGACATCTCTTCCTCCATCTCCACATTCCTATGAGGAACCCTCTGAAGATAGATTTGGTATTGGCTATCAGAGCAATGAGCTTGACCAACCTAGCTACAACTTTCACTCATGCAAGGATTCAGATAATGAAGAAACACAGATTCAGCATATGACATATGAAAGATCTTTGAATGTTCAAAATTATGATTCAAACTACCAGAAAGAGTCTTATCTACCTTCTCAAGTGCTTCAGGAACATGATCTTGGTCCTCACCAGGAGGATTTTATACACTCTACTGAACAGATTTCTACTACTGCAGCTACTACTGAATATGTCATTGCCTCTAATGGCACACATACTGATTGGGAGCAACTATTGGATGCTTCCCTTATCTTTGGTATGCCTCAAGGTATGCCTATTCTAGATTGTTCTACCACTTCTATTGTTGAACAAAATCCTACTACTGCCGATTCCAATGATACACATAATGATTGGGAGCAACTGCTAGATGCTTCCCTTATCTTGGGTATGCCCTGGGGTATGCCTACTCTAGATTGTTCCACCACTTCTGCTATTGAACAGACTCCTACTATTGCCAACTCCAATGGCACACATACTAATTGGGAGCAACTGTTGGATGCTTCCCTCCTCTTGGGTATGCCTATTCCAGATTACTTTGATGCTTCTACTACTGAACAAGATCCTGCTGTTGAAGAAACACTTCCTATGTTAGATGACAACAATGAAGAAAGTCTACCTCCAACTATGTCTCTAGCTGAATGGGACTCTATTTCAGATGCTACTGTGAAAATACCAGTTGATGCTATGCACTTATATGCTAGTCTTAACAACTCAGAAAGAGGAGAAAGCTATGATCCTCCAGATCAAGCTATTGCTGATGATCCTTTCCACCCTCTTGTGGAGATCATTCCTATGCCTCCTAGGCCATCTGTTCCAAGTTATACTCCTACTACTCCTACAAATCATGGGTATGTAAGACCCCATTCTATTACAGCTTCATGGAATATTGGTAGATCCAGAATTGAAATGGTTCCTATTCGTGCACTCTTACCACCTGAAAGGGGACCTGACTCTTGGAATAGGTTATCTTGGTTAGGCTCACATAATATTCCTCCAAACTTATCTGACTCTTCTAGGATGACTCACAATCGACAATGCTCTATGGAAGATTACTTTCTTGATCTACCTGATGCATTCATGAATGATGAGGATGATACTGATATATTTGCACTTGAGCCCATCCCATTGACTTTTCTTCCCCCTTCATCTCCCAGAAAAGTGGCTCGTCCACTTCCATTTCCACCTCTCCACCTGAACCTGTCATATAAGCCTTTTTCATCCACAATTCCTGAGTCTTTTAGAAGTAACTTGGATGTACAACATAAAAATAAAAATAATGAGAATCCACTTATATCTCAAGGTCACCATGTCCCATCTAATCGACATGTGACTATGAAGAAAGGAAAGAAACAAAGGTGTTCAAAAGACCGCAAAGGTCCTCAAAAAGAAGAAGACAATCAAAAGCCAAAAAATAAAATAAAAAATGGATCTCGAAATCCATTCTACAGGCATTGTCATCAAAAGCACCTCAAAGTAAAGAAGAAAAAATTCAAAAGCTATGTGGATTCCAAAGAAAGAAAAAATCAAAGTTGTCATTTGAGCTTCCAAAATTCTCATACTTTCCTCCATTCCATCGCCCTTGCCTCTCATACTTTACCCTCTTCACTCCATCTTGCCTTGTCCCAAAGTGCATATCAGCATCTCCTCATTGCTAATGACATGACTAAGGAAAATCTAGAACGTACTCTTCCTAAGCATTTAGAGCGTGGGAAATCCAACAAAGAGTTAAGGTGTGTCTATGAGGATATTTGTGGGTCTCACTTAAGTGATCTTTCCTTGACTATGGATCTCTTGACTATTGGACACTGCTGGTTGGCTCTCCTGTTACTGCTACAACATCTGGTTCTGATTCTACAACTTCTCAGCTGGCTACTGCTACAAATGACTGTGTTCTCAGAGATTCCTACTAAAGGAGAGAAACTCAAAGAGCCCATCAATGCTCTTCATCTAAGAAGTTCTACAACTGACATTCTCAGTATGCTCATGTACATATTTATCGGTCCTGAAAAAATCCAAAAAATTGATATATTGCAAAAAATCCTAAAAATTGCAAAATGTCTTGAAAAAATGATCATCTTAGTGAAAACCTGGCAAACAGGCGCTTTGATGTATCTATTATCCTGGTGAAAACCTGGTAAACAGGCGCCTTGATAATACCAAAAAAAATAGAAAATGTGAAAAATACAAAAAAAATGAAAAGATCAAAAAATACAAAAAAATGAGATATTCAAAAAATACAAAAAAAGCAAAAAAAGAGAAAAGTACAAAAAAATTGAAAAAGAGAAAAATGTGCCATTGATGAAAACCTGGTAAACAGGTGTCATGGTAGCAAAAATAGAATCTCTGCCAAGATGGTGAAAACCTGGTAAACAGGCACCTCTTGTTTTCCTGAAGTAACATCTCATCTCAGCGTCGCTTGGCTCTTAGTTTCCTGCTTTAGTTTCCTTCCTTTCCTGCTTTAGTTTGTTTTCCCGCTTTCCTGCTTTAGTTTGTTTCCTGCTTTGGTTTGCTAGCTCATGCGCTTGTCTTTGAGTTTTCCTCGACTCTTCATGGATTGGAACTGGTTCACACTTGGGGGCACCTGCCTAGTCTAGGGGGCATTGTCCTATCGCTTTTAGAACTCTCTTTTGAGCATTGGTCGCCAGTGGTTCTCACTATGCCTGCCTGCAGATACCTAGCTTTCGTTCGATCTCTCTTCTTCAGGATTTCTCCCTCTCATCAATCACCAGTGATTCTCATTACGTCTGCCTACGGTCATTATCTCATTGAGACTTCGAACGTTATCTTTCCGAATTGACTTCAATCCACTTGAACACGAACTTAAATTGAAACTAAAACTAAATGTGTGTTCCTTTGAGGCATGTTGAGCTTTGTTTTCTTTGAGTGTTTGTTTGTTTGCTTTCTTTGCTTTCTGCTTGTTGGTTTAGTTCCAATGATCCAAAGAATTCATTTAAGAGGGGTGTCCGTCTGTAAGAGCCTCTATCTTGTATTGGATGGCCATGCGTACCTCGACTCCTTTTATATGGATGCTTTGGTGAGGTTGGTTCTTCTCCTTGTCTTTTGAGTGACTTCTTTCTGCTACTGATGAAATTGAACGCTCGTCCTGTTAAGTGAACGTAAGGGTCACTGCGAGCAATCTTTGGCAAAAGAAAGAACTCCTGCGTGCTTGGTGTGTTTGTTCACAAGAGACATTCTGGTCATTCTAGCAAATGTGCTTTGATGCTTATGTTAACTTGCTAAATTAAAAGGAATAGGTGTTTAGGTCATTCTAGCTTCTTGTGCCTTAATGCTTACACCTCATTCCGACAAATTTAAGACTTATGTCATATTCATATTCTCATGTTGGGGAGAATTGTATGGCATCTTGCGATTGTCCCATGCTTAAATGAACTCAATGATGATAAATACGATGAGTCCAACAGCCAAGTCCAGAGGATTGCATTTGTTCATCCTAGGCCTGCATTTAGACTTGCATCTTTCATTCTAGGCTTGCATTTGGAGCGCTTTCTTGTTGCTCTCTTGATTGCTTTCTTTTGAATCTGCTCATCAAAGGTTCTCATCTTCTGTCCCAATCTCATCTTAGCTGCATCCTTTTTCAGGATCAAAATTGAAATCTGACATCTCTAAGTGGCTCAAAATCGTGTTTTAAATATTGGATTCCTTCTGGATCGGATGCTTGTGCAGTCAGCCTTCTGGTGTCATCTTCCTGCCAGATCCTCATCTTTGCATCATGTTCTTGAGATCTTTTCTCTTTTCATCAAAGTCAATTCAAGTCAAATTTAGTCAACTATGGTCAAACTTGGTCAACAAGACCTCTACTTTGCTCCGATTCACTTCTGCAGCTTCGTGAATCTAGTCTAATTGCTTTTGCTCTGCAATCTCTTGTTGTTTATCATCCTTCTGACATGTCATCTTTCAATTTCGCTCCCGAGGGGGCAGGATGATTACATCATTTGAAACTTGTCGAATCTATTATTGAATCAGTCTGATTTGAATCATCAGTTCTCATTGCTAGGGGCATCTTCATGCCTCACATCTTGTTATCTCGCAATCTATCTCTTAGGTATCTGAGCAATCTAACTCAGATCCTCGAGGATCATTCTTCGTTCTGGAGATGGTTCTTGAAATCTTTTGGGTATTGGGGCAATCTAACCCTAATTCCTGGGAGTCAATCTTTGTTCTGGAGATGACTCTCGAAATCTCTTTTAGACCGTTATCTGGGCAATCTAACCTGGGTCTCGGAGGACTAAGCCTCGTATTGGGGCAATCTAACCCTGATTCGGAGATAGTCCTAAATCTGCATCTTCATCAATTGGCATTGGGGCAATCTAACCCTGATTCTGGTTCTCTTCTAAGATCGTTGTCTTCGCAATCTAACTTAGACTTCAAAAAATTCATGCTTTGATCTGCTTTCATCTGTCACTTCAGACTATTCTTTGAATCAACGCGCTGTTCGCACATCAATTCAAAGAGAGGCAAATGTAATACCCCAAAATTGGCACCTATTTAATTTCATCAATTTTGGTGCATTATCTCGATTTTACATCATCAAAGTCCTAGTTCCCTAGGCAATTTTCTCTCTCCTGCTTGACTTTACTTGACTCGATGTCAATTGCAAAGACCATAAATTGCAATAATCAAACACTAAAATTAATTCCTAAGTCTCTTTGACTTTATTAGCTAAATTATCTCTATGATACATTAATTTAATTGTAAAGTCCTAAGTGCTTTCTAATTAAATTAAATCTACCCTCTTTAGCTAATTACACATAAAAAGGAATTAATTAATTGCTTGTTATTTGAATGGACACCTTTTCTTGAATTAATAATTTGAGATATTCGAAAGGTCCTCATGTGGCATTTTCCATTCTTTTAATAAAGTAATTCATGCTTATTTGTCCCAAAAGGGATATGAAGGGTCAGGAGTTTCGAATCAAGAAACTCTTCCTCCTCCTCTTGGCTCTTCTATTTATTTGACCTCTTTTTCTCATTCAAGGGAGCAATTTTTGAGAGCATCCTTACTATAGCATTTTTTTTAGTCTCATATCTCATTATTTTCAAAGCTCTTTTATTGCATTATCTAGTTTAATTTCTCATATTAGTGTAATGGCATTTCACATTTAGATTAAATTTGCTTACTTGTTCTTAGTCTAATATCATCTTTATTTCAAAATCAAATAAAAATCTGCATTTCATATTTCTTTCAAAGTTTTCTAGATTAATTGCATCACATTCTAGTTTAATTTCAGCTTTGCATATCTTCATTATAGCTTTCAAATCATCCATTGTTGAATTGGTCTCACGGCTGTTGGCTCTCGTTCTGAGAGTATTCAAACACCCCATTCACATAGGAGGCAACAGGTCCCCTCACCATGGAATTTGGATTGAGTTCTTCATACTCTCTCTCAAATTCTATCAAGTGAATAATGACCATGTTATGTTGTGCCTGATTTAGAGGTCACATTCAGTCACATACAATGAGGACTTCCTAGGGGTCCTAACACATGATAACATGTACTAGGACCCATAGAAATTCCTCATGACCCCTTTTGACAAATTTGAATGCTCAAGTGTCTCCTGAGAAGTCATAGGACCCATTAGGACACACTTAAATGTTCAAATATGTCAAAAAAGGTCATGGGGACTTCTTAGGGGTCCTAACACATGATAAGGCATACTAGGACCCCTAGGAAGTCTCTATGACCCCTTTTGACACATTTGAAAGCTCAAGTGTGTTTGAAGGTGTCGTAAGACCCCTTAGGACACACTTGAGGGTTCAAATGTGTTGAAAGGGGTCATGGGGAATTCCTAAGGGTTCTAACACATGATAAGACATACTAGGAAGTCCCCATGACACCTTTTGACACATTTGAATGCTCAAGTGTGTCCTAAGGAGTCATAGGACCCCTTAGGACACACTTGAGTGTTCAAATATGTCGAAAGGGGTTATAGAGACTTCCTATGGGTCCTAACAAGTGCTAAGGCATAATAGGACCCTTAGGAAGTCCCCATGATCCTTTTTGACACATTTGAATGCATAAGTATGTCCTAAAGAGTCACAAGACCCTTAGGACACACTTGATATTTCAAATGTGTCGAAAGAGGTCATGGAGAATTCGTAGAGGTCGTAACGCATGATAAGGTGTATTAGGACCACTAGGAAGTCCCTATGACCCTTTTTGACACATTTGAATATTCAATTGTGTCCTAAAGAGTTATAAGACTCCTTAAGACACATTTGAGCATTCAAATATGTCCAAAAGGGTCATGGGGACTTCCCAGGGGTCGTAACATGTGATAAGGCATAGTAGGACACCTAGAAAGTCCCCATGACCCCTTTTGACACATTGGAATGCTCAAGTGTGTCTGAAGGGGTTGTAAGACTCCTTAGGACACACTTGCGGGTTTCAATGTGTTGAAAGGGGTCATGAGGACTTCCTAGGAGTCCTAACACATGATAAGGGGTACTAGAACACTTACGAAGTCCCCATGACCCATTTCGACACATTTGAATTCTGAAGTGTTTCTGAAGGGGTTGTAGAACCCTTTAGGACACACTTGATGGTTCAAATATGTCGAAAGGGGTCATGAGGACTTCTTAGGGGTCCTAACACCTGATAAGGCATACTAGGGCCCCTAGGAAGTCCCCATGACCCCTTTCAACACATTTGAACCCTTAAGTGTGTCCTAAGGAGTCTTACGACCCTTTTGAACACACTTGAGCTTTCAAATATTGTGAAAAGGGTCATGGGGAATTACTAGGGGTCTTAATGCGTGACAAGGCATACTAGGACCCCTAGAAAGTCCCCATGATCCCTTTTGACATATTTGAATGCTCTAGTATGTCCTAAGAAGTCATAGGACCCCTTAAGACACACTTGAGGGTTGAAATGTGTTGAAAGGGGTCATGGGGACTTCTTAGGGGTCCTAACATGTGATAAGGCATACTAGGACCCCTAAGATATCCCCATGACCCATTTGGACACATTGGAATGCTCAAGTGTGTTCAAAGGGGTCATAGGAATCCTTAGGACACACTTGAGGGTTTGAATGTGTCAAAAGGGCTCATGAGGACTTCCTAGGGGTCCTAACGTGTGATAAGACATACTAGGACCCCTAGGATGTCCCCATGACCTCTCTCAACACATTTGAATGCTTAAGTGTGTCCAAAGGTGTCGTAGGACCCCTTAGGACACACTTGAGAGTTCCAATGTGTTGAAAGGGGTCATGAGGACTTCCTATGGGTCCTAATGCATGGTAAGACATACTAGGACCCCTAGGAATTCCCCATGACCCCTTTCGATACATTGGAACACTCAAGTGTGTTCTAAGGGGTCCTACAACCCCTTTGGACACACTTGAGCATTCAATTGTGTCAAAAGGGGTCATGGGGACTTCCTAGCTTGAGCATTTAAATGTGTCGAAAGGGGTCATGGGGACTTCCTAGGAAGTCCCCATGACCCCTTTTCACACATTTGAATGCTCAAGTGTGTTCGAAGGGGTTGTAGGACCCCTTATGACACACTTGAGGGTTCCAATGTGTTGAAAAGGTTCAAATTTTAAGTTTACTAAGTGTAATACCCCCAAAATGGGCTATAGGTTCATTAACTTCCTATATCAACATATCAAATGAAATCGACATAGAAGTCTTAACCTAAGGCACATCTGCACATCATCGAATCTAATTGATTATCTTAAATTTTGCATCGGGGAATATTCCTAGCAATATTTTTAATTATCTTAATTACCTTTAATTTAATGATTATTTGGTGATAAATCACATTTATCCTAAAGTTTGATTAATTGAATATTTTCATATTTAATTAATTAGATTTAATATTTGCCATTTAATTGTTTAATTAAATTTAATTATATCTATTATTAATTATATTATTTAATTTTGACAATAAATCCAATATCCTATGAATAATTGATTAAATTCTTATTTAATTAATTAAAGCATGTTGTCATTATTTAATAATATAGTTTTTAATAAAAGTTTGATTAAATGATTGATTAACCCATAAATCAATTATTTATTTTAAAAAATCAGTTAAGTTGAGAATAAATCATTTTATTTATTTATTAAATCATAATTATCCATGTGCACATTCAAGGACCAGTTAAACTCAAAATTGGAAAATCAATGCAAGTAGTTAGCTTTTGGAAACTCAACATCCTTTTTGAGTCAAAAGTTGATCTAAACTTCTAATTCGAGTTGAACTGTGCTTTTGCATGATTTTTGTGAGTTAATTATCTTTCTATTCTTGATAACTCAAAAATCAACCTAAGTTTATCAAGAGTGATTTATGGCTTTTATCCATGCACCTCTAAAGCCCTGGATTTCTATAAAAACAAGGCTCAGCTCTTCATAATTCATCTTTCAAATCCATAAGAATTGCATAATCACATTGAAGAATTGCTGTCTAGAGAATCAAAGCTTATTGCGAATCAAGGCTATTGTGAGATCAATTTGGTTTTTACATTCATTTAGTTTGCATATCATATCATTGTTAGATCAATTCATAGCATATCAAGTTTTTCATGTCATTGCATAGAAAATCTAAAAAAATTGATTAATTGTATTCATATTTCATATTAGTTTTGCATCCAAATCCTTCATTTAGGTGTCGTCAAGGTCACTGATCTCGATACAATTTGAGAACATCATACTCGTACCTATTAGAAGGCAGTAAATCACCTGGTTAGTTTAGCTTTCAATTCATTGCACGATTTTGATTTTAAGCTAACCTCTAATGTTTTATTGAAGTGTTGTGTCTACAGCTAGGTACAAAATTCACACACACATTTCTGGTGCCCACTGTGGGGCAACCCACCTTTACATGCTAGTTTTGATTTTTTTGGGGAGCTAAAACCCTAAAGTTTTAAAGATTTAATTTTATCTCCCAAATAGCTTAAATTTTTTCTTTGAAATTTTTTTTACAAGTTGGACACATATTAGAGAAGCTACTATAAAAAATTCAAAATTTTCTGAGATGTTTTGAATTTTTAATAATTTTTTTCTTGAAATTAGAGAAAAAATTAATATCTGACACAAATCAACATATTTTTCAAAATTTTTTATATTTTCAGAAATCTCTTTAAATTCTACAGGGGGTCCATTCTTTGTGTTTTAAATTTGGACACAATATAATAGCTCAAATTATCAATTTACAAAAACTACTTTATTTTGATAAAAAGGGGTCTCTAGGGCACAAATGAAGAGATTTTTTTAAAATTTTTACATTTTTGGAAAACTCTCTATTTTTTAGTAGGGGTCTCTATTTTGAATTTTTATTTTTGTGGTCAAAATCATAAAAAAAATAATAGATCTTGTTGACTAGGTCAAATGCAGCAAAAAAAATAAAGTTTTGTGATGGGTATGCACTTATTTTTTTTACATGGTTCAATGAATGATATGAGTTGTCATTTGGGTTAATTGTTAGTTATTATTGCTGATAATAATTGATTTTTAGAGCTAACCCTATGGTTTTCATAAGTTGAATATATGTTGCATATCTTGTTTGCTTATTTGCTTGTTGGAGAGTTCGTCACTTGCTTGCATGGAAAAGCGCAACAAGAATTGCTAAAAATTAGGTAAAATCTACTAAGCACATTGTGAGGATCCCAGGTATTCTCCTTCATCTAATAACATTTCTATTTGGACTTAAAATAAATCTCTTATGTGTCTGGCTTGTGTGCATCTTTTCATGCTTTTGTCTATTTCCACACACTTGCATAATTGATACTAGGTTGTGACCCCTTAAGGATTCATTAAGTAGTCTTAGATACTTGTGATTGATCTTGATTGCTATCTTGGGTTATTGGACTTGCTAATCCACCGACCCCTCGTTCCACCCCATGGTTGCAAGGTCAGCACCACATTAAAGGGGAGGGGTCAATAGGACAGAAGCGTTAAGTGTTCCACTTGGCAACCCATTTATGCTTTTAGAAACTCACTTTTTTTCTAAGTTGGGGACTCATTTTCAGCTTGTGTGAGGTGTTAAGTGTTCCACCTTGTGGACTCATCTCATATTCGCTTTAAGCGTTAAGTGTTCCTCTTTCTACTTTTTGGATACTTTTGGTAGATTTGCTTTTTGGAAACATACATTTGTGCTCACATAATAATTAGGCCCTATGAACACTATTCATGATTCTTGAGAGATTGGATTCCCAGTGAAATCCTTTTTGATGATAGAATCCTTGTAGGTAGGGAGGATACTTAGTGCGTTACACATTCAACTTGGTTAGTGCGTCTTCTCTTATTAATCGATACATTCTCTCCCAGGAGAGGTTGATAGATCACGTGGGGTTGACATCATGAGCTTTGGTGAATCAAAATTGGTTAGTGCACCTTCTCTTATTGATCGATACATTCTCTCCCTGGAGGGGTTGATAGATCACATGGAGTTGACATCATAAACCTTGGTGAAGCAAAACTTTGTCTTAACGTGTCAGATTTATATGTCTGCTTTGTTTCGATTAAAAGTGAAAGTGAAAAGGCATCAAAAACCTTGGATCTGGAGCCAAGTCCCCTTGTGGTACAATACTGTGAGTCATCTTTAGAGAGGGTTAACCATAGCGGACATTTCCTTCATAGGGAAAACTGCATTGATGGAACCTCAAGCGGTAATATCCATTTTCACCATGGTAGTGACAGCCGCTATATAAATGTCCTTGTGGAAGAAATCTTCACAGGTGTGGTTCATTGTTGGGTTGTCAGATCTCCCTAGCAGCTCCTGAAGATTTGTTAGCTTGTGGTGACTAATCAGGAAAGTACTATCCAGGAAAGTACTGTACACTTTTTTTGAGGCCGACTACTTTTTTCGGTTATTTGGGCCGACTACTTATAACTCATTCTAACCCTAAAGCGGAAAAATATTGTATAATATGGCTTAGGGTTAGGGATTTTTACAATGTATGATTTTAGTACTTGCGGCAGAGTTGGGATGTAAGGGATTACGGATTGTAATCAGGTTGTAATCACTGGATAATAATAATATTGGACTTGCTGTTGGTGGACGTAGCCCAGGGATTGGGTGAACCACGTTAAATCTGTGTACCATTGTGTTCTATTCTGTGTGGTTTATTATTTTCTGATATTAGTTATATTTGCACATAATTTTTATTTCTGCCTTGTTAATCCTAACAAGTGGTATCAGAGCGAGGTTATTTCATTCGTTCTTTCATCTATTCTCTGAAGCAGGTCTCACGAGTTAGTGGGAGAGTCTCTCGGTTAAGTGGGAGAAATGGCAGAAGAGGGTAGGCTGAAGGTTGATAAGTTTAATGGGCAGAACTTCCAGTTATGGAAGATGCAAATGGAGGATTATCTCTATCAAAAGGATCTATGGCGGCCATTAGAGGGAGTAGCCAAGAAAGAGCAATCAATGTCTCAGGAGGATTGGGATATTTTGGATAGGAAGGCACTGGGGAGTATTCGTCTATGCCTGGCACAATCGGTGGCATTCAATATTACTAAAGCAAAGACAGCTAAAGATCTGATGGAAACCCTAGCGAAGTTGTATGAAAAGCCTTCAGCTTCAAACAAGGTATTTCTTATGAAGCGTTTATTTAATATGAAAATGGTAGAAGGTGGATCAGTTACTGATCATTTGAATGAGTTTAATACAGTTACAAGTCAATTAACGTTAGTTAAAATTACTTTTGATGAAGAGGTTAGGGCTCTCTTGATTTTGTGTTCTTTGCCAGAAAGCTGGAATGGCTTGGTAATGGCTGTTAGTAATTCTATTTCTGGTTCTAATACCCTAAAGTATGATGATGTTATTGGTGTTATATTGAGTGAGGAAATTCGTAGGAAAAGCTCAGGGGCATCCACATCGGGTAGTGTATTGAACACAGAAAGCAGAGGCAGAACAAGAGATAGAGGAAACAACTCTAGAAATCGTGGGAAATCAAGAGGTAAATCAAAGGGAAAGAGGTCTGAATCTAAAGGGCCAAATGATTGCTGGTACTGTGGAAAACCAGGTCATAAGAAGAAAGATTGTTGGTCTCGGAAGAAAGATCAAGGAGACAAAAATGATGGAAACAAGGAGGCAAATGTGGTAAGTAACAAATCTGAGGAGGATGCTTTGCTCTTGTCCTTAGAAAGTATTGATGATTCATGGGTTTTAGATTCTGGGGCTTCATTTCATGCTACACCCCATAGAAGTTATTTTGTTGATTATGTCCAAGGGGATTTTGGGCTAGTTTATTTGGGAGATAATGAACCCTGTCAGATTGTTGGAAAGGGAAAAATTAAGATTAAGTTGCAGAATGGGAATCATTGGCTACTACAAGAGGTAAGACATGTTCCAAGGCTGAGTAGGAATTTAATTTCAGCAGGGCAACTGGGTGATGAGGGTTGCACAGTTACTTTTAATGATAAAAATTGGAAGGTTTCAAAAGGTTCCTTAGTAGTAGCAAAAGGTGTGAAAGTAGGCACCTTATATCTTTGTACAGGTCATACTGTTCCTTCTACTTTAATTGTTTCAGAAGATAATGAATGCTCAGGAACAGTGGCTGCAGTTGAGCAGGAAGAACATCAAACTGTTGCTGTAGATTTTGACACAACACTGTGGCACAACAGACTCGGGCACATGAGTGAAAAAGGTATGAAATTACTTCATTCAAAGAAAGTTTTACCTGGTCTGAAATGTGTCAATATGGATTTCTGTGAAAGTTGTGTTTATGGAAAACAAAAGAGAGTTAGTTTTGTGAAGAGTGGGAAGGAAAAGAAAAATGAGAGATTAGAGCTTGTGCATACAGATGTATGGGGACCAGCTCAGGTATCTTCCCTTGGTGGCTCTCTGTATTATGTTACATTTATAGATGATGCAACAAGAAAAGTATGGATTTATTTCCTTAGACAGAAATCTGATGTATTTCAAACTTTTAAGAAATGGAAATGCTTGGTTGAGATTGAGACTGGTAAAAAGTTAAAATGTCTCAGATCTGATAATGGTGGTGAGTATTGCAGCACAAAATTTGAAGAATATTGTTCCTCTAATGGTATTCGTAGGCAGAAAACTGTACCAAGGACTCCACAAGAAAATGGAGTGGCTGAACGCATGAACAGGACAATAATGGAGCGTGCAAGGAGTATGAGGTTGCATGCTAGGCTGCCCAAAAATATGTGGGCAGAGGCAGTGAACACTGCTGTTTATTTAATCAATAGAGGCCCCTCTACTCCTTTGGACTGTGGTATTCCAGAGGAAGCATGGAGTGGTAAGAAGGTGAGTTATTCTTTTTCTCAAAACCTTTGGTTGTGAAGCTTTTGCACTTATAGATTCTGAAAATAGAACCAAGCTGGAAGCTAAGTCAAAGAAATGTGTATTTGTTGGGTATGGCATTGATGAATTTGGTTATAGGCTTTGGGATTTTGAAAATCATAAAATTGTAAGAAGCAGGGATGTCATATTCAATGAGAAAGTATTGTACAAAGATCTGTTGCTGCAGCATGAGAAGAAAGAAAATGACTATGTAGTACTGGATGATACTCCACAAGTTCATGTTCCAGTAGTTCCTTATGCTCCGCAACAACAGCAACAACAAATACCACACACCCCAGTGAGTGTTAGACGGTCAACAAGGCTAAGTAGACCTCCAGAAAGATTTTCTCCATCTTTGTATTCTATTCTGTTAACAGATGCTGGTGAACCTGAATGTTATAATGAAGCTGTGCAGGTGGATACAAAGCTTTAGTGGGAGTTTGCAATGACAGATGAAATGGACTCTTTGCTAAAAAATCAGACATGGGATTTATGTAAGTTACCTGCAGGTAAAAGGGCTTTACAGAATAAATGGGTTTACAGGATCAAAGAAGAGGATGGAGGTACGAAAAGATTTAAAGCCAGATTAGTTGTAAAAGGATTTGCACAGAAACATGGTATTGATTTTGATGAGATAATTTCTCCAGTTGTTAAAATGACTTCTATTCGTACTGTTTTAAGTATTGTGGCTACTGAAGATTTGCATTTAGAGCAGCTTGATGTTAAAACAGCCTTTCTTCATGGTGATTTGGATGAAGAAATATATATGGTTCAGCCACAAGGATTTGAGGTCAAGGGTAAGGAGAATTTGGTGTGCAGATTGCAGAAAAGTTTATATGGCTTGAAGCAAGCACCTCGGCAATGGTATATTAAATTTGACACTTTTATGAATGGGCATGGATATAGTCGGTGTCATTCTGACCATTGTGTTTATTTTAAGAGGTTGGATGATGACAGCTACATTATTTTATGTTTATATGTTGATGATATGCTTGTAGCTGGGTCTAACATGGATCACATTAAGGGGTTGAAACAACAGTTAGCAAAATCTTTTGCTATGAAGGATTTGGGGGCAGCAAAACAAATCCTTGGTATGAAAATTTGTAGAGATAGAAAAAATAGGAAATTGTCTCTATCTCAGGCTGATTATATTGAGAAGGTGTTGCAACGTTTCTGTATGGAAAATGCCAAAGCTGTCAGCACACCTTTGCCTGGTCATTTGAAATTGACTAAGGATATGTGTCCCAAGACACCAGAAGAAGAGACTAAAATGTCTAAGGTACCTTATGCTTCAGCTGTAGGGAGCTTAATGTATGCTATGGTATGTACTAGGCCAGATATTGCACACGCAGTGGGAGTCGTTAGCCGTTATATGAGTAACCCTGGTATTGAGCATTGGAATGCAGTCAAATGGATTCTCAGATATTTGAGAGGCACATCCAGTAAGTGTTTACACTTTGGGGGTTCTACTACTACTGTACAAGGCTATGTTGACTCAGATTTGGTAGGAGATATAGATAGCAGGCGGAGTACTACAGGTTATATATTTACTGTTGGTGGGACAGCAGTGAGTTGGATTTCTCGACTACAAAAGGTGGTTGCTTTATCCACTACAGAGGCAGAGTATGTTGCTGCTACAGAGGCAGCCAAGGAGATGATATGGCTTCAATTCTTCATGGAAGAATTGGGACATCCACAAAAGGATAATTTTCTACATACAGATAGCCAAAGTGCCATTCATCTTGCAAAGAATTCTGCTTTGCACTCAAAGACAAAACACATACAGTTGCGGTACCATTTCATTCGATCAGTTTTGGATGATGGACAGTTAAGGCTGGAAAAGATTCATACTGATGATAATCCAGCAGATATGTTTACCAAGGTAGTAAAAAGGGAGAAGTTGAACTCATGTTCAGCTTCAGTTGGTCTTTTAGACTGAACAAAATAAAGGAACAACTGAGTCCAAGGTGGTTCAATCCAGTGGGAGCCTCATGTGGGTAGCGGTATTGCTACAGGATCAGTCTCCAAGTGGGATGTTTTTTAGTATAGTGTGGATACTGATCAGTCACCAAGTGGGAGATTGTTAGCTTGTGGTGACTAATCAGGAAAGTACTATCCAGGAAAGTACTGTACACTTTTCCTCCCGACCTCAGTTATTTGGGCCGACTACTTATAACTCATTCTAACCCTAAAGTGGAAAAATATTGTATAATATGGCTTAGGGTTAGGGATTTTTACAATGTATGATTTTAGTACTTGCGGCAGAGTTGGGCTGTAAGGGATTACGGATTGTAATCAGGTTGTAATCACTGGATAATAATAATATTGGACTTGCTGTTGGTGGACGTAGCCCAGGGATTGGGTGAACCACGTTAAATCTGTGTACCATTGTGTTCTATTCTGTGTGGTTTATTATTTTCTGATATTAGTTATATTTGCACATAATTGTTATTTCTGCCTTGTTAATCCTAACAAGATTAAGTTCTCAGACTGTGTCAAAACCCTGGTGCACCGGGATTGGAGTTCACCCCTTTGGATCATAAAAGTTGCAGAGTCAAACCATTACTAAAAACTCTAGCGAGCCCAAATTTTTATTTTCTAGGGTATATGTGCATCATTGCAAAACATTTTGGAACATACACAATTAGCACTTCTGAGGATTAGAACGAATAAGTCACTTGATTGTTCATGTGCAAGGTTGCTTTTTCCCTTGTTCATTATTTTTAGACATGCTTGAAATCACTTGTTTGCTATTTTGCATGCTTGTTTATCTATCTGGTTATTGAAAACGGATAAATCTGTTACAATCCTCAAATCTAGACATTGAAATTCACAAACAATCCGAATCTAAAAACTCAAAATTTGCAAAATCTGAAGTAAAATTCTTTTCTGGAGTCAAAAGTTGTCTCAGGAGGTCAGAAAGTCATACAAGTTTCTATCAAGTGTTGTTTCATTACTACCCATCTATCGTATGATAGAGAACCCAGTGTCGTATGAGTCTTTTTGCCAGTCAAATTCAAAAGTCAAATCCTGCTTGCAACTGTTGTACGAGTCTACAGAGTGTCATTTGGGAAAATTTTGAAAAGTTGTCAGAAAATGTTCAGAATTGCCAAATACTTAGCTTTTTCAGCCTAGTTCTAGAATTTGTCAAACAAATCACTGTGTCAGGAACAGAGCAGTAGCTATTGCGAATTAGTACACATGTCTCAAAGAATTAGTACACATGAGGAAAAAATTCTAATCACAGCTATGATGAAGTAGATGCAAGCTATGCAAGTCAAACTTAACAAACTTGAGAAAGAAAAGGAACCTAAAGAGTTCTCCATGGAAGCTCTATGTCCTTTTCCATTTGATAAAGACTTGTACATGTCACCATGCCCCCAAATAGAATTTGAGCAATGTGATAATCCTTATGATACCTCTTCCATGGAGAGTGACACATCCATCTTTGGAGACTATGATGACTATGATGATGGAAAATATAATGATACCTATGACACCTCTATTCCTAAGAGTCCTCCTCATCGTGTGTTCCTGCTTACTAGAAATGGGATGTCACATTGGATAGATCGTGATGGTGATCCATATGATTCTAAATTTGAAAAAGACTTTGATGATTTTTGTGAACAATACCTTGATTATGATCCATCTACTACTGCTGAGGACTATAAAATGCATCGTGCTAGCTTGAAGCATCAATATTATAAGAATCCTTCTCCTAAGGACTCTCTTGCTGAAAATAAAGATTACCGTCTCAAGCAAGATCATGTTAATGTTGGACCTTTATCTTGTGATGGTTCCCTTCCATCCCCTACTTCCTCCAATACCCGTACATTTCCTAAAGTTTTTGAGTCTTTCAAATCTTTCACAGAACCTTCATTCAACACAAGACCTGATACTTTTCATATAGTTCCCTATAGTTATCCTCTAGGGCTACCTCTTCAAGAAATTCAAGCTAACCTTCACTTGGCTGCTAATACTTTCCATAATGCTAAACCTAAAGAGCCTAAGCCTTCATATTCTACAATGCCTACTTCAGTTGGTCCACCATCTCTGCAATAGTCTTCCATACAATCCCAACATGCTTTCGTATCCTTAGAAGTGGCTCCATGTCAAGAGGACTCTAAAAATGATGAAGAAAAGAACATAAAGAAAGATCAAGATTAAGAACCCTCCATGTCATCCGATCCTTTTCATGATGTCTCTTATCCACTTTAGGGTTCTTTTGATCCTGCACATCTTTTTTCATGCATTCCACCATGTCTTAAGTCTTCTCCTAAGCAAGATCAAGTTACTACTTACACCGTTGAGCTTATTGACAATCAAAATAACCTTACTACACTTGTGCTTTCCAAAGATGATACTTCCATTAAGGTTGTTAAAAATGGTGTTGTTACTTCCAATGTTAAGCCTATTAAAAATCAAAAGAAAAATTATGTGCTTGTGCTATCCAAAGATCCTTGTCAAGATCAAAGTCTTCCATCTTCTTGTTCTACCACTCCATGTTCATTTCCACTTTCTACTCTTCCTAATTCTTTGCAAGCTTTGAAAAATCTTATCAAAGAAGGTGCTCATATTCAGGATGTACTTGATTCTATTGAAAATTCTAATGCTCACTCTAAAGATGCTGATATCTTTGGTTGTCATATAGATACTGATGAACTTATTGATTATCCTTTTGCATCTTCCACTTCCATCCTTGGACCTCTTCCACCACTACTAAAGGCTTCACATCTTCCTTCCATCTTGGGTCCTTATGTCCCTTCACTTTCCCCTCCTAACTCTCCTAATTCGCCATCCATCTTGGGTCCTTATGTCCCTCCATCTCCCATCTTTCCTCAAGATCAACATAGATGCATACCCTTGAATCCTTTTCATCCACCCACCCATCTAAACTAGTCATATCCTCCTTCTTCTTCCACAAGTCCCAAGCCTTTTGAAAGTAACTTGAATGTTCAATACAAGAAAAAGAAGCAATACAAGAATCCACCAAAAAGAGAAGATCACCATGTCTCCTCTCATAGACATGGAAGCATAAAGTCAAAAGAGATATCTAAGAAAAAAACTACATGACAAGTATGGGTTCCAAAATCCATCATTAAAGATATTCTCTCTAGATCATCAAAAAGAAATGAAAAGCCTACGGCTATATGGATTCCAAAGTCTCTCTTGAAAGAGTCTAGTTTTGAGCAAAAAGTAAAATTGACATTCAAGCTTCCAAAGACTTCCACTTCATCTTCCTCTAGAAACATTCTTCCATTCCATGCGCCTAAACCACAACCTCTGCTATCCATTCATCATATTCCTTCATGTATTCCTTCATTCACATTTCCTCCATCCTCTCACCACCCTTCAAGGTGTGTGTTGATGTTGATCTTGCCTTCCTTTCCATCTA
The DNA here is from genome assembly GCA_027943335.1 of Chamaecyparis obtusa. Taxonomy (NCBI): domain Eukaryota; kingdom Viridiplantae; phylum Streptophyta; class Pinopsida; order Cupressales; family Cupressaceae; genus Chamaecyparis; species Chamaecyparis obtusa. The sequence continues at coordinate 666,118 of BSBK01005461.1, forward strand.
CCCTTTCACAATCCTTCCATGCATTATCCTTCTACCTTCTATCATTTTTCCTCATTTGCCTATTCCTCCTATCTTCCAACCTCACTCGCTTTACATAAAACCTTATCCTCCATTTTTCTCTTCCATCTCCCTTTCCCTATCAGCATCTTTGAGCATATCATTTTGATTCCTTGGCATATCATGGTTTATCCTTTCAAGGACCACTATCTAAAAAGCTTGCCTTCTTCCAAAAAAAAAAAATTAAAAAAAAGATGATGAAAATGTGCCTTGGTGAAAACTTAGAAACATGTGCCTTGGTAGAAAAAGTAAAGAGAAATAAATTCATCCTATGGTGAAAACCACTCCCTTTTGGCACCTTGGATAAGTACCGTGATGAAAACCTAGCAATCAGACATCATGCGTAGTTCTTCTACATATTTCATCCATTCCATCTTCTCTCTTTGATCTTGACAATATTGATCTATACACAAACATTTGGCTATTTTGTGAGCTATCTTACAATGATCTTGCTTTCATTCCCTTCTTGTTTAGCCTTCATATTTATTTTCCTCCATTCATTCTAGTCTTTCGCTATCATTTCCCCTTTGGTCTTGATCTAATAAAAAAAGAAAGAAAGAGTAAAACACAGTGCTATGAAGCCTCTTGACATGTCTACTCTTTTAGACTACATCTTTTCCTTCTTTGGAATTACGCTTTTGTGACTTATCCTATGCTGGCCTTTCATTGCTTGTCCACATGTGCTTTACATGACAATTTTTTCCTAGCTTGGGTATTCTTGAGGAGTTTTCCCTTGAGGATTTCTTCCCTTCATTCTCTTATCTTCCATCTCGTCCACCAGCTTGCCAATCACTCTTGTTCTCCACCTTGCTAGACATTGGGACTACATGATATGATCTTTCTTGGGAGTTTACAATGGAAAAAGATGCTATCAAGTGTACCAAGTATCAGAACAAGTATCAAAACCAATATCAGAACAAGTATTAGAACCAAGTATCAGAATAAGTATCAGAACAAGTATCAGAACTAGTATCAGAACAAGTATCAGATCAAGTATCAAAACTCCCATTGGGGCTACACCTTTCACTTTAGTTTATGGGTCCAAAGTGGTACTGCCTATTGAGGTTGAAATCCCATCACTAAGAATCAGAATGCATGGTCTAGTAACTGATGATGACTACAGAGTGTCTAGGTTGTAAGAACTTGAACTACTAGATGAGCACAGAAAAGTAGCGTATGATCATCTCAGAGTATATCAAAAGAGAATTTCTAGAGGTTACAACAAGAAAGTCAGACATAGAGAATTTCAGGTTGGTGATCTAGTCTTGAGAGAAAATCTTAAAAATCAATCACATCAAGAACGAAAGGGGAAGTTTGAACCCAACTGACTGGGTCCCTTTGTAATCACTGCTACTTTTGGCTCTAGTGCCTATCAAATCTCAACGACCGAAAGAGAACAGCTCTGAGAACCAATCAACATTCTCCATCTGAAGCAATTCTATGCCTAAGGCATTCAGTCTATGGTAAAATGTCTTAGAAAAAATTAGAAAAATTAGAAAAAGTCCTGAAAAAATGAACATCTTGGTGAAAACCTAGCAATAGGCACCTTGATGATTCACAAAAAAATCAAAAAATATCAAAAGTACAAAAAAATTAAAAAAATGAAAAAAAAAAGAGAAAAAGAAAAAGTGCCTTGGTGAAAACCTGGAAACAGGTGCCTTGGTAGCAAAAATAGAATCTCTACCAAGATGGTGAAAACCCAGCAAATGGGCGCCACTTGTTTCAAAATGCTCTATCTATCAGTGCAATCTTGGTCTTTCCCAACTTTCAATTTTGCTTTAGTTTGTACATATCTCCCGGTTTGTTTTTGCATTTCCAGTTTTCAATAAGTCAGTTTGTACACCACTCAACTCAAGCGTCTGTATCCTATCAATGCTTAACACTTGGGGGCAATCAATGTTATATCCTATGGCCTCTAGTATATCTTAGACGTATCATATCCAGTCAGAGTCCTTTGAAGTTTCATTTGAGTCAGTCAAGTCTGTCTCATCTCCAGAAAGGATTTTGCATCAACAACGCAATCAATTATCAAACATCAAAATGAAAACAATCTATGCTTTTACGTGCTTTTATCTCCTTGTATGCTTACTGATTCGCATTGAGATTTCTGCATATTGTGTCTCTTTGAGCTCTTTGATGATGTCCTTTATAGGATTTAGATAGTGATGACTGGGGGCATAATCTTTTCTTTGTTTGCTTCTTGTATGTGAAAATCTAACATCTTTGAAAATTATGGATTGAAATGGTGTCTGACTGTAAGAGCCTCTATCTCGAATTGGATGGCCATGTGTACCTTGACCATTGATACCTAAAAAATTCAAAGAAGTTTGATCTAACTATTGTCTTTTTGAGTGAGTTCTTTCTCCTATTGTGAAACGCGATCTTACCTAAGGATGTGAATGATAAAGGGTCACTACAGGTAATTCACACTGGATTTAGAATGATCTCTTGACTGTTTGATGTGTATGTTAAATGCAAGTTGCTATATCAAAATGGACATGATACTCAGGTCATCTTGGCACTTGTGCCTTGGTGCTTGTATCTAATCTAACATTCCAAAAATAAAACCAATATTCATATGTCCATGGTTGTTTGACCAGTGGGTGTTGTATTGGTTCTTGAGCGTTACAAATCAATATTCATATGTCTATGGTTTCATGGCTAGTGGGCATTGTATTGATTTATCTAGTTACCTAAAAGTTCAATGATGATAACAAATCGACACATGATCAGTGAGTAGGTCCTAGGGCCTAGGGTTGCATTATCATCCTACATGTTTCTTTGCATTTTTGCACTTTGCATGATCTCACAAATTACTTGAACACTTAAAAGATTCTTCAATCACCTCTTCCAATCTAACAAGAGCTGAATCCCACATGAAGGTTCCTCCAACGAAATAGCTAGTAGAATCCTTTTTCAGGATCAAAATCAAAATCTAAAATCATTCATATTATTAACTACTTGCATAATCAACCTTCAATCATCACAGAAATCTAGTATTCAACTTAACTGATTATCTAACATCAAACTATCAAAATTTCAAACTTTTAACTATGGTCAACTCATCGTCAAACCTAGTCTACTTGGTCTCCAAGACCTCCAAATGATGCAAAATGCATTCTCAAACATGTTCAACCACTTCTCAAGTCAATTAACATGCTTCTAAACCATTTAACACTGACTTCTCTTGTCAGATTTCAATTTTAATCCCGAAGGGGGCATGGTATTGCATATCATTCAAAGTTTGTAATCAAATTTGAAATCATATCTTTATGGAAATCATATCTTCCTTAGTAATCAAGACAACAACCACGTCTAGTTACTGATTCATCAAAAAAGACCTCATCGCTCAGGGAAAATCTATCATCACTTGGGGCATATCAGATTCATCAAGATCCATATCAATCTGGTATTCTCCTAATCTTGTAAACTGTATCAATTTTTGCAACCATTGGATCGTAGTGTTCTTTCCTTGGTTCTTTGACAACTAAAGGGTTCAGATGTGGTACCTGCTAGTTCTGCTAAGACAATCGAGTCTAGAACCAATCACTCACTTCTTTGTAATCCTAAGGTTCGGAATCAGGTGTTTTGACACTCTTTCGCAATCATTGGTTCATCACTGCTATAGTGAACATTATCTTTGGTCATTCAGGACCTAATATCTTCAAATCTTTCAATCATCATATCTTTCGAATCAGTTTCATATCTTTATCATACACAGACTATCTTTGAACCACTACGCTTCGCACAATAATTCAAAGAGGGGAAAAATGTAATACCCCAAAAATGGGCTATAGGTTCATTAACTTCCTATATCAACATATCGAATGAAATCAACATAGAAGTCCTAACCTAAGGCACATCTACACATCATCGAATCTAATTGATTATCTTAAATTCTGCATCGAAGAATATTCCTAGCAATATTCTTAATTATCTTAATTACCTTTAATTTAATGATTATTTGGTGAAAAATCACATTTATCCTAAAGTTTGATTAATTGAATATTTTTATATTTAATTAATTAGACTTAATATTTGCCACTTAATTATTTAATTAAATTTAATTCTATCTATTATTAATTGTATTATTTAATTTTGACAATAAATCCAATATCCTATGAATAATTGATTAAATTCTTATTTAATTAATTAAAGCATGTTGTCATTATTTAATAATATAGTTTTTAATAAAAGTTTGATTAAATGATTGATTAACCCATAAATCAATTATTTATTTTCAAAAATCAGTTAAGTTGAGAATAAATCACTTTAATTATAAAATTAATTCATAATAAATATGCACAATCAGAAAAGCAGGCAACTATCAATTATCAAAGTTGATCTAAACTCTATTTTGAGTTCAACTCTGCATTTGCATGTTTTTGTGAGTTAATAATCTTCCAATTTCAGATAACTCAAAAATCAACTTGAGTTTATCAAGAGTGATTTATGGATTTTTTTCATGCACCTCCAAAGCCTTGGATTTCTATAAAATCAAGGCTCAACTCTTCATATTTCATCTCTCATATCTTGTGAATTGCAGACTTACTCTATAGGAATCATAGCACATCAGATTTTGAGAATTTGCACAATTGGAGCTTGGAAGATCAATTTGAGAATTTGAGCTTTTGTGAGATCATTGTCATTTGCATTCATATCATATTATTTCTAGATTAGCATTGCATATCAGTTTTCATAGCATAGATTCATATCAATTTTTCATTCATATTGCATAGAAAATCCAAAAAAATAGCTTAATTTGCATACATCTCATGTCTAGATCAATTGCATTCAAATCCTTCATTTAGGTGTCGTCTAGGTCACTGATCTCAATTACAATATGAGAACATCAATCTTGCACCTATTAGAAGGCAGTAAATCACCTGGTTAGTTTAGCTTTCAATTCATTGCAGATTTCATTTTTGCTAACTTCTAATGTTTTACTGAAGTGTTGTGTCTACAGATCAGGTACAATTTTCACACACACATTTCTGGCGCCCACCTTGGGGCCCTAAAATGAGTTTCCAATTCAATTCTATCAATTTCTATCTTTTTCTCCTCAGTTTTTGTGCAAAATTATGATTTTTAATTTTTTTGACCGTACCACTATCGTACAAGTTTCTGACAAAAGTCATTTCATACTGCACCCACTATCATATGATAGTTGACTTTATCGAGGGTCATTTCATTAGACACCCACTATCGTTTGGAAGCCTGATTGTTGTTTCATCAGACACCCAGTGTCGTACGAGTTTCTAGACTGTCGTTTGGGAGCATACCCACTGTTGTACAAGTTTTGGTACCAGATTTCAATTGTCATTTCATTTTTGCAGGTAGTTTGTTAGATTTGATTTTTGGATTTTGACTGACAGGTAACCCTAACAATTGAAATTTACTGTTTCTGATTGATTTCTACTGGTTTTGATTGGGAAAAATGCATGAATTGTTAAAAATTAGGTAAAATCTACTAAGCGCGTTGCAAGGACTACAGGTATTTTTCTCATCTGATAACACTTCAATTTGGATCCTTAAAATGAATCGCTCATGTGTTTAGCTTGAGTGTTTCTTTGCATGGTTTTTCTATGAATTTGCATAATTGAATACTAGGTTGTAACACCTTAGGTATTTATTGGCAGTCTTAGATTACTTTTGATTGATCTAGATTGCTATCTTGGGTTATTGGACTTGCTCATTTGCCGACCCCTCGTTCCACCCCATGGTTGCAAGGTCAGTGCCACATTAAAGGGGAGGGGTCTACAAGAAAGAAGTGTTAAGTTTTCCACCTGGCAACCCTTTTGTGCTTTCTAGAACTCATTAGTATTCTAGGGTGTGGACTCGCTTCTAGTTTGTGTGAGGGGTTAATTGCTCCACTTTGTGGACTCACCTCATATTTTCTTTAAGTGTTAAGTGTACCACCTTGTGCTTTTGAATGCTTTTTGATAGATTTGCTTTCTGGAATATATTTGTACTCACATAGTAATTAGGCCCCATGAACACTATTTGTGGATCTTGAGAGAGTGGGTTCCCAACAAAACCCTTCTCAACAAGGGATCCCTTGTAGGTGGGGAGGATACTTTGAGAGTCTCACGTTCTACTAGATCGGTGGGTCTTCAAATTTTGATTGATACATTCTCTCTCTGGAGAGGTTGATAGATCATGAGGAGTTGACATCATAGATCTTTACGAGATAATCTTAGTCTTAGTGTGTCGGATTTATCTGCCTGCTTTGTTTGGGTTAAAAGTGAAAAGGTGTCAAAAACCTTGGATCTGGAGCCAAGTCCCCTTGTGGTATACTATTGTGAGTCACCTTTAGAGAGGGTTAACCGTAGCGGACAATCCCTTTCACAGGGTAAATTGCATTGACGAAACCTCAAGCAGTAATAGCTATTTTCACCGTGGTAGTGACAGCCACTATATAAATGTCCTTGTGGAAGAAATCTTCATAAGGCATGGTTCATTGTGGGTTGTCAGATCTCCTTAGGAGCTCTTGATTGATTAAATTCTTAGACTGTGTCAAAACCCTGGTGTATTGGGATTGGAGTTCACCCCTTTGGATCATAAAACTTGCAGAGTCAAACCATTACTAAAAACCCTAGAGAGGCCAAATTTTCCTTTTTAAGAATATGTGCGTTATTGTAAAACTTTTTGGAACATACACAATTAGCTCTCTTAGGGATTAGCACAATTCAGTCACTTGATTTTTCATGCGCAAGGTTGCTTTTGCCCTTGTTCATTTTTTTCAGACGTGCTTAAAATCACTTGCTTGCTATTTTGCGTGCTTGTTTATCTACTTGGCTATTAAAAATGAACAAACCTGGTATAATCTTCAAATCTAGATAGTACTATTTGCAAACAATTTGAGACTGAAAACCCTAAAATTTGCAAAATTTGACGTAAAATCCTTTTTGGAGTCAAAAGTCATTTCAGGAGGTCAAAAGTCATACGAGTTTTGCCAAGTGTCATTTCATTACTGCCCATCTGTCCTATGATTGAGTATCCAGTGTCGTATGAGTTTTCATGCCAGCAAATTTCAAAAGTCAAAATCCTTCTTGCAACTATCGTATGAGATTTTCAACTATTGTTTCATTTCCTACCCACTGTCGTATGAGTCTGCAGAGTGTCATTTGGGAAAATTTTGAAAAATTGCCAGAAAGTTGTCAAATTGCCAGATACTTAGCATTTTTAGCCTAATTCTAGAGTCCGTCAAACAATCATAGTGTCAGGAATAGAGCAGTAGCTATTAAGCATCCTATCATTATCCTAGAGTGGTCTTTTGAATCCTAATCAACCTTCTGTTTAATCAATTCGATTCTTCTTTATCTTGTGTCAAAACCTTGTCATAACTATCAATCCGTTAATCTTCAATCAATCTTCAATCTGACTAAGTGTTGTGATATCTATCCGCTATCTTTTGGGAAAATCTACCCATACATCTAGGGCACGGTATCCCTTGTCTAAGTCAAATCTAAGCTTCAATCAAACCTTGACAAGGTTGCATCATCTAATTTTCTTGAATCAAATCATTCTTCAGTTGTCTTAATCCTATTCTTTTCAATTCACTTGAGGTTAATGGTGGAAACTAGAGCTTCCTCACATAAGAAATCTAGAGAAGCACCTCATACTTTGCCTTTGATTACTACCCATGGCCCAACTCTTGAGCAACTCTACAATTCTGGTCTTTACGAAGAAGACAGTCTTGGCAACTTTCGATTGAAATCTAGTTACATACCTCCTCCATCAACCCATAGAGGTACTCAACATACCCCTCCTCAATCTATTCCAGAGAATCCTAAAAATCCTACCATGTCTCAATCAGGGACAAACCATGGCTCTCAAGGAGGTCACTCCCAGCATGGCGTAGATCAGGAACCCACACCTGAAGAAATTTCCCGCTATCAAAATGATGATGAATTCAAGAAGATGATGAGGTATTTCTTGAAAGAAAATAGAGAGACATACTTTTTAGAGCTAGCTCATCAAGGAGCTAAGCTTCCTCCTAATTTTAATGTGGAAGACATCATTACACATGAGGAAGAGACTCCACTCACAGCTATGACGAAATAGATGCATGCTATACAAGTTGAACTTAACAATCTTAAGAAAGAGAAGGAACCCAAGGAATTCTCCATGGAGGCCCTTTGTCCTTTCCCTTTTGACAAAGAATTGTACATGCCCCCATTCCCAAAAAGAGTGGAGATACCAAAGTATGATAAATATGATGGGCACTCTGACCCTCAAGATCATGTTAGAGAATTTTGTACACAATCAATGGAGTTCATGCATGAACCGACCTATCGTATGCACCTCTTTCCTAGATCTTTGGGGGGAGCATCCATTCATTGGTTTTCAATATTTTCACCTACTATCAAAACTTTTGAGGAGTTGATCAAATTGTTTTATCAATAATACTCCTACAATATTCAACATCCGATCACCATGATCGATATCTGCAATCTCAAGCAATATCGAGGAGAACCATTCCTAACATTCCTCAAAAGATGGTGAAAGAAATTCTCTCTATATGCCGACCTATTCCAGAGACTAAAAAAATAGAGATCTTCATCAATAACCTTGTTCCAAAAATCAATTATCCTCTACAAATGCAAGATCATACATCTTTTGAAAAAATGGTAGATAATGCTATCAAAATTGAGAAAGTACTTGTGAAAAAAGGAGAGATCACACTTCAAAAGGACAAGTACGAATCTGGATCTAGCTCAAAAGATAAAAACAAAAATTGGAACAAGAACAAAGGCATCATCACAAATGGTGTTGTTGACACTATCTGTGCTCCATCAAAGGCACTAGCCTACAATCTCACTCTTGGCACCAAAGCCATTAAAGCTTCAGAGAAAAAGTCTTTCGAACTATCTCAAAAGAAGCCAGAATACAAAAGATGGGATAATAAACGAAAGTTTACTCCTCTTGGAGGGTCTTTAGAATCAGCTATGAAAACTCTACTAGCTGATAACATCATCTCTTTACCACCAATCTGACAATCTGATCCAGACCCTAAGCCACATTGGTGGAAAGAAAATGAATTATGTGATTTCCATCAGAGTAAAGATCACAAAACTAATAACTGCTTCCACTTGAGGCATACTATTCAAGATTTGATCGATCAAGGAGACATCACGATTGACAATCCTAAAAGTAATAATGATCATACGACATTTACAGAACCATTTCCGAAGCATGGTCAAGAAGTTTCATCTTCTCAACCTAATATAGGGGCAAAAGTCAATTATGCTTACCCTGGAAATAATGTCGTCATCAATATGGTTGAACCATGTCTCTATGAGAGTTGCAATGTCATCACAATTGTATGAAGAGATAGAGATCATTCCTTAGCTAACACAGTTACTCAATCAAAAGCTCAGGGACATCTGAAAGGACAAATCACAGATTCATCTAATGTCCCTAAGATCCCTTTCAATCTTTCATCTGCTTCCAAACAGAAGGCTACTTCCAAATCTTCCAATCCTAAGGATACAAGGCCCACATCTTATAGCATTGTTCAACAACTCCAACACACTAATGTGAAAATCTCCATGTTTGAATTGCTTCGAATATCTCTAGCTCACAGAGCCATTCTAGACAAAGCTTTGCTCGGATCCAATGTTCCTAACGACCTTGATTTAGACAGGTTCTAGACTATGGTTGGACATCTTCCATCTTCGCAATATATCTCCTTTTCAGAGGAAGATGAAAAATCCTTGAGTCACCCACATAATCAACCATTGCATATAGAAGTCATGATCCAGAACCGTAGAGTCAAACATGTGTTGATAGATGGGGGCGCTAGCCTAAACATTTGTTCTTATAGTTTGATCACACAATTGGGATTCACAAAATTGGCTATTGATCCAAGAAAGAAGATAACTATCAAAGCCTATGATGAACAAGAGAGATCTTCTAAAGGCACCATTGTCTTGCCCATCAGAGCAGGTCTAGTAATCAAAGATACTATATGTCAGGTGCTTGATCTACCTTTGGCTTACAATATTCTTCTAGGAAGACCATGGATACATGAAATGCAAGCTATTCCTTCTACATACCATCAGTGTTTGAAGTTTCCCTATGAAGGAGTAGAGGTTACTATCCCCGCTGATCTAAATAACACTTGCAATACATTGAAGGAAAGTGCTGATAAGCTTGTTCCCAATAATAGAGAATCTTCTACTGAGCAGTCAAATTTTGCTTCAACATCTAAAATGGAGGATATTGCTAAACAAGTCACTATCAAAGAAAATGGGATGGGAGAATATGTTATAGAGCCAGTCTTATCCTTGACATCTCTCCCTATCTCACCTAAGTCTTATGGACAAACTCTGAAACAATCCAAACCAGCACCTCAAGAACTCCTTGAAGCATATAAAAATAATTTTGTGGCAGAACAAGTATCCAAGCAAGAGTTTGAAGAGGATGAAGCTGTACTTGCATGGCTCTATAAAGATGAATCTAAATCCTAAAATCTTCAAACTAGTGGCTCTACAACACCCAAGATCCCTTCAAAGTCATATGGTCCAGGAGATAAATTGATAGCTAAGATGGGATATCCAAGTCAAGGACCTCTAGGAATTAGAGGAAAAGGTCTTGTGACACCTATTCCACATACTGGTAGAGTGCATAAGAATACTATTGGCCTAGGCTTTAAGAAGAAGCCCTATCACCTCAAAGGTGATTGTTCTCATGTCATAGAACAAATTGTACCAGGAGAACCTCTTCTCAATAAGGGAGAAACTGAATCATTAGACGACGATTCAGATAATTCTGAACTCATTCCTTATGAGCACTTCCCACAAGAAATAAAGGATCTCCTTGTTGATGGAGATGATCCTATAAAGAGAATCAATGTATTAGTAACACAAGAACCTACTATCAAACTAGAGATAGTTGCCACACAAGAACCAACTAATCTCGAAGGTAATCAAAATGGGGAAGAAAAGCCTATCACCATAGCTAAGCATTTAGAGCATTCCAGTGATTCTGAGATAGATTCCCATGAGTATGAATATAAATCTGAATCTGAGGGTAACCCTTCTTGGGGTATTCGCCTTGACTTTACTCATGTTCTTAGATTTCCTAGAGATCCTGAATCAGAAGCTGAATCAAATATATATGAATGGGGAGCCATTCTAGAGGAAGATGAGCTTATCATAGAGAAACATGTTGATGTTATTCACCAATATGTATCCACACCCAATGTGAGTCAAGAGTGAAATAATGAACTTAATGAGTCTGATCCACCAATACCTGAAGTGGACTCCCACAATGACATTGAGCCTATTCATGAGTTGAATGTCTTAAGTTGTAATATCACCTTTGAAATTGAGCATCAGGTTAGGACCAATGATGACAGATCCATATCCATGAACACAATCTCCCAAGCCTTCCACACTTTGACTATCCAATGCCTTGACCTTATTGACCAAACTTTCACAGATCCAAACTATGGTGTTTACACCTTTCCCAATGACTATGCCCTTGCTTGCTACCTCAATGTAGTTGAACCTATGAGGACTTCCATCAGTGAACCGAGCATCAGCATGACTGAGTTGGACATCAAGTATCTTAGTCAAAAGAATAAAAAGAAAAAGAAAAGGAGTTCTAAGGGTGAAAACCACTTTGTGGCAGTCTCAGAACCTACAAAAGTAAAAATAAAAGATGTATCCGAAGGTGAAAACCTCTTTGAGGCACCTAAGGATGAGATATTTGAAGTCCTTTTGAGTCATTTATAGGAAAGATCTCCAATTCTAATTAAGCCCACTCAATCTATCAATTTGGGTACAAAGGAGGAACTGTGATTGGTACATGTAGCACAATCCTTATCAGAAGAAGAGAGATAGAAATTCACTATATTCTTAACAGAGAAAAAGGTCAATTTTGCATGGAAATATTCAAACATGCCAGGATTGGATCCTAATCTTATCATGCACCATCTATCCATTGCTCCTGTAGTAAAACCCATCAAGAAAAAGTTGAGAAAGATGCATCCCCATGTTGCACTCTTGGTAAAAGCTAAATTAGAGAAACTCCTAGGAGCCGGATTCATTCGTGTCATAGACGATGCAGAGTGGATTTCTAATATTGTACCTATATCTAAACTGGATGGTTCAATCAGAGTGTGCATAGACTTTAGAGATGTGAATAGAGCATTCCCTAAGGATGATTTTCCACTACCTAACATTGATATAATGGATGGCTTCTCTGGATATGATCAAATCAAAATTGCTTAATGGATGGCTTCTCTAGATATAATCAAATCAAAATTGCTCCAGAGGATCAAGAGAAAACTGCTTTCACATGTGCATGGGGTACTTTCTACTGGAATGTTATGCCATTTGGGCTTAAGAATGCTGGTGCTACTTATCAACGAGCCATGACATCTATCTTTCATGATATGATGCATCGAACTATGGAAGACTATGTAGATGATACTCTAGCTAAATCCATGCAAAGATCAGAACACTTAAAGGACTTGAGCATGATCCTAGACAGAATGTAAAAGATTAGTCTCCGACTAAATCCTAAGAAGCATGCTTTTGCTGTTACATTTGGAAAACTCTTGGGATACATAGTTTCAAAGAAGGGCATTGAAGTTGATCCAGCTAAGGTCAAAGCTATCATAGAGATGCAACCTACTAAAAATATCAGTCAAATGAGAACCTTACAAGGAAGAGTGCAATCTATCAGAAGGTTCATATCATAGCTTGCTGACATATCATAGCCTTTTACAAAAACATTACATAAAGGTGTGACCTTTGCATGGAATGAAGAATGTGAGAAAAACTTTAACCATATCAAGACATATCTAGCAAATCCTCCTATCTTGATGCCTCCTATTCATGGGAATCCATTAATCTTATATGTCTCCACAACAGATACATCACTGGGGGCATTGCTAGCACAACAGGATGAGAATAAAAAGGAAAGAGCTATCTATTATATCAGTAGAACTTTGGTTGCATATGAGAAGAACTATTCAATGATTGAGAAAGATTTTCTAGCTATGATCTTTGCATCAGAGAAATTGAGACATTACATGTTAGCTCATACCACTCATTTGGTAGCCAAAATTGATCCACTAAAATACTACTAAGCAAAGCTGCCCTCATAGGTAGACTAGCTAAATGGGTCATGCTATTGAGTGAATTTGACATTGAATATGTTGAGAGAAAAGCTATAAAAGGACAGGTGATCATTGATCAATTGGCTGAAGCACCACTATTTGATGATACACCACTACAAATGGAATTTCTAGATTCTTCTATCATGCATCTTTCTTCTAGAGAATGGCAGTTATTCTTTGATGGCTCCTACACATAGAATGGATCTAGAGCAGGTGTTTTGTTCATAACTCCTCAAGGATACTCCATACCAAAGGTTTTAAGATTAAAGTTTCCTTGTACAAATAATATTTCTGAATATGAAGCCCTTTTGAATGGCATGAAAATGGCAATTGAGTGGAGAGTGACAGAGATACACGTTCATAGAGACTCACAACTTGTTATCCATCAAGTCAATGATGTGTATCAAACTAAAGATGATAAGCTTATTCCTTACAAGCAGATGGTAGATGATCTAAAGAAATATTTCATATCTATCACATTTGAACAAATACCTAGAATGAAGAACAAGGCTGCCAATGCAATGGAACATTATCTACTCTCTTACAATAGCCTGAACATGAGATATGCTATGAGTTCCTGGTGGAAGCACTATCTTATCCTGCATATGACTCCTCTGAAACCCAAATGATCTACACTATTGTGGGTCATGATTCATCCCAATACAAGAACCTTTTCTCTTATCTCCAAGACCAAATCATTCCTGATTCCTTTAACCAATTTGAGAAACAAAACCTTATCTGTACTGCATCCTGATATGTCATCATTGGTAATGATCTGTACAAATGAGGTCTAGATGGTACGCTACTTAGATGTTTAAAATAGGAAGAGTCTCAATGTGCATTAGAGGAAGTCCATGAAGGTATTTGTGGGTCACATTCCAATGGTTTAACACTAGCTTGAAAACTTATTAGGGTTGGGTATTATTGGCCTGAAATGGAGAAAGAGGTTGTCGCATTTGCTAAGAGTTGTCAAAAATGTCAAGTACATGGTAACCTAATTCATGCTCCAGGAAGAGATCTAATTCCCTCTACTACACAATGGCCTTTTCAACAATGGGCTTTTGATCTTATAGGTGCTATCTATCCACACTCTTCTAATGGACATACCCATATAATCATAGCTACAGATTATTTCACTAAATGGGTAGAAGCAGTTCCCTTGACACAAGCTACTGGGAAGAAAATTTATATGTTCATCTTGAACTACATCATATGCAGATATGGGATCCCTCATTCCATAATCATAGACAATGGGGGACAATTTAAGAACAAAAACCTAGATGATCTATGTGCCAAATTTAAGATCACACAACATTGGTCTTCTATCTACTATCCACAAGGGAATGGACAAGCTGAGGCCTCCAATAAGAATCTCTTGAAAATCTTGCATAGAACAATGAATAAAATAGGAAGAGACTGGCATCTCATGATCAATCCATCTCTCTGGGCCTATAGAACAAGTATTAGAACACCTACTAGGGCTACACCTTTTGCTTTAGTTTATGGGTCTGAAGCGGTATTGCCTATTGAGGTTGAAATCCCATCACTAAGAATCAAAATGCATGGTCTAGTAACTGATGATGACTACAGAGTGTCTAGGTTGCAAGAACTTGAACTACTGGATGAGTGCAGACAAGCAGTGTATGATCATCTCAGAGTATATCAGAAGAGAATGTCTAGAGGCTACAATAAGAAAGTCAGACACAGAGAATTTTAGGTTGGTGATCTAGTCTTGAGAGAGAATCCTAAAAATCAATCACATAGAGAGCGCAATGGGAAGTTTGAACCCAACTAGCTGGGTCCCTTTGTTATCATTGCTACTTTTGGCTTTGGTGCCTATCAACTCTCAATGACTAAAGGAGAACAGCTTTGAGAACCAATCAACATTCTCCATTTGAAGAAATTCTATGCCTAAGGCATTCAGTCTATGGTAAAATGTCCTGAAAAAATTTTAAAAATTGGAAAAAGTCTTGAAAAAAATGAACATCTTGGTGAAAACCTAGCAATAGGCGCCTTGATGATTCACAAAAATATCAAAAAAATATCAAAAATATCAAAAAAATTGAAAAAATGAAAAATACAAAAAAATGAGAAAAAGAGAAAAGTGCCTTGGTGAAAACTTGGAAACAGGCGCCTTGGTAGCAAAAATAGAATCTCTACCAAGATGGTGAAAACTCAAAAAATGGGCACCACTTGTTCAAAATGCTCCATCTATCAGTGCAATCTTTGTCTTTCCCAGCTTTCAGTCTTGCTTTAGTTTGTACATATCTCCTAGTTTGTTTCAGCATTTCCAATTTTCAATAAGTCAGTTCGTACATCATTTGGCTCAAGCATCTGTATCCTATCAATGCTTAACACTTGGGGGCAATCAATGTCATATCCTATGGTCTCCAGTATACTTTAGATGAGTCATATCCAGTCAGAGTCCTTTGAAGCTTCATCTGAGTCTGTCTGTCTGTCTCCTCTCCAAAAAGGATTTTGCATCTACAACAACAACAATCAAACATCAAACTGAAAACAATCTGTGCTTTTACATGCTTTTATCTCCTTGTATGCTTACTGATTTGCATTGAGATTTTTGCATATTGTGTCCCTTCAAGCTCTTCGATGATGTCCTTTATAGGATTTAGAGAGTGATGACTCGGGGCATAATCTTTTCTTTGTCTTCTACTTGTACGTGAAAATCTAACGTCTTTGGAAATTTTGGATTGATATGGTGTCCGACTGTAAGAGCCTCTATCTCGAATTGGATGGCCTTGCATACCTCGACCATTGATACCCAAAAAATTTAAGGAAGTTTGATCTAGCTATTATCTTTTTGAGTGAACTCTTTCTCCTACTGTGAAATGCGATCTTGCCTAAGGATGTGAACGATAAAGGGTCACTACGGGTAATTCATATTGGATTTAGAATGATCTCTAGACTATTTGATGTGTTTGCAATGCAAGGTGTATTTAGGTCATCACGACGTTTATGTTTTGATGCTTATACAAATTGCTATATCAAAATGGACATGATATTCAGGTCATCCTAGCACTTGTGCCTTGGTGCTTATATCTAATCCGACATTCCGAAAACAAAATCAATATTCATATGTCCATGGTTGTTTTGACCAGTGGGTGTTGTATTGGTTCTTGAGCATTACAAATCAATATTCATGTCTATGGTTTCATTGCTAGTGGGCATTGTATTGATTTATCCAGTTACCTAAAAGTTCAATGATGATAAAAAATTGACACATGATTAGTGAGTAGGTCCTAGGTCTTAGGTTGCATATCATTCTGCATGTTTCTTTGTATTTTTCATATTTGCATGATCTCACAATGTTTGGATAAAACTTCAATGCTTAAATGATTCTTCAATCACATCTTTGAATGTAACAAGAGATGAATAACATGAAGGTTCTTCCAACAAAACAACAAGTAGAACCCTTTTTCAGGATCAAAATCAAAATCTAAGATCATTCATGTTATTAACTACTTGCATAATCAACCTTCAATCATCACAGAAATCCAGAATTCAACTTAACTTATTATCTTACATCAAACTATCAAAATTTCAACTTGGTTAAACTATGGTCAACTCATGGTCAAACCTAGTCAAACTTGGTCTTCAGGACCTCTAAACGATACTGAATGCATTCTCGGATGTGCATAACCACTTCTCAAATCAATTAACATGCTTCTAAAACTTTAACACTGACTTTTCTTGTTAGATTTCAATTTTAATCCCAAAGGGGGCATGGCATTGCAAATCATTCAAGTCTGTAAATCAAATTCAAATCAATCTTTCCTTAGTAATCAAGACAACAACCACATCTAGTTGTTAACTCATCAAAAGACCTCATCGCTTGGGGAAAATCTATCATCACTTGGGGCATATCAGATTCATCGATTCATATCAATCTGGTATTCTCTTAATCTTGTAAACTGTATCAGCTTTTTGCAACCATCGGTTCATCAGTGTTATTTCCTTGGTTCTTCAGTAACTGAAGGGTTTATATGTGATACCTACGTGGTTCTGCTAAGATAATCGAGTCTGGAATCGGTCACTCACTTCTTCGCAATCATAAGGTTTGAAATCAGGCATTTTGACACTTTTTCGCAATCATCGGTTCATCGCTGCTATAGTGAACATTATCTTTGGTCATTCAAGACCTAATATCTTCAAATCTTTCAATCATCATATCTTTCAAATCAATTTCATATCAAACATAGACTATCTTTGAACCACTGTGCTTCGCACAGTAATTCAAAGAGGGGCAAAATGTAATACCCCAAAAATGGGCTATATGTTCATTAACCTCCTATATCAACACATCGAACGAAATCGACATCAAAGTCCTAACCTAAGGCACATCTAAACATCATCGAATCCTAATTGATTATCTTAAATTTTGCATTGGGGAATATTCCTACCAATATTCCTATTTATCATAATTATCTTTAATTTAATGATTATTTGGCGATAAATCACATTTATCCTAAAGTTTGATTAATTGAATATTTTCATATTTAATTAATTAGATTTAATATTTGCCACTTAATTGTTTAATTAAATTTAATTCTATCTATTATTAATTGTATTATTTAATTTTGACAATAAATCCAAAATCCTATGATTAATTGATTAAATTCTTATTTAATTAATTAAAGCATGTTGTCATTATTTAATAATATAATTTTTAATAAAAGTTTGATTAAATGATTGATTAACCCATAAATTAATTATTTATTTTAAAAAATTAGTTAAGTTGAGAATAAATCACTTTAATTATAAAATTAATTCATAATAAATAGGCACAATCAAAAAAGTAGGCAACTATCAATTATCAAAGTTGATCTAAACTCTATTTTGAGTTCAACTCTGCTTTTGCATATTTTTGTGAGTTAATAATCTTCCAATTTCAGATAACTCAAAAATCAACTTGAGTTTATCAAGAGTGATTTATGGCTTTTTTTCATGCACCTCCAAAGCCCTAGATTTCTATAAAATCAAGGCTCGGCTCTTCATATTTCATCTCTCATATCTCGTGAATTGCAAACTTACTCTACAGGAATCATAGCACATCAGATTTTGAGAATTTGCACAATTGGAGCTTGGAAGATCAATTTGAGAATTCGAGCTTTTGTGAGATCACTATCATTTGCATTCATATCATATTATTTCTAGATTAGCATTGCATATCAGTTTTCATAGCATAGATTCATATCAATTTTTCATTCATATTGCATCGAAAATCCTAAAAAATAGCTTAATTTGCATACATCTCATGTCTAGATCAATTGCATTCAAATCCTTCATTTAGGTGTCATCTAGGTCACTGATCTCGATTACAATCCAAGAACATCAATCTCGCACCTATTAGAAGGCAGTAAATTGCCTGGTTAGTTTAGCTTTCAATTCATTACAGATTTCATTTTTGCTAACCTCTAATGTTTTACTGAAGTGTTGTGTCTACATATTAGGTACAATTTTCACACACACAATTAAAACCTAATTACAATCCACAATCCCTTACAACTCAATACCACCGCAAGAAGCTAGACTAAAAACATACATCATGAAATCCCTAACTCTAAGCCATTTTATACAAGGTTTTTACCACTTTAGGGTTAGAACTGGTTACAACATGGAGGCCAAAAAACTAGCTAGAAAAATATCCCCAAACCCCATGATAAATGGAAAGTGTACAATACTTGCCTAATTAGTCACCATAGACCAACACTGTCCCACTTGCTAACTAATCAGACTCCACGCTAAACAACAATCTCCCACTTGGAGACTGATCATGTAGCAATACCGATACCATATTAGGCTCCCATTGGATCGAACCACCCTGGACTCAATTGTTCCTTTATTATGTTTAGTCCAGAAGACAAACTGAAGCTGAACAAGAGTTCAACTTCTCCCTTGTTACTACCTTTGTAAAAAAATGTTCTGGATTATCATTTGTATGTATCTTTTCTAGCTTTAATTATCCATCATCGAAAATTGACCCAATGAAATGGTACCACAGCTATATGTGTTTTGTCTTTGAATGGAGAGAAGAATTATTAGCAAGATGAATGGCACTTTGGCTATCTATCAACAAATAATTGTGCATGTGTGGGTGTCCTAATTCCTCTATGAAGAAATGAACACATATCATCTCCTTGGATGCCTCTATAGAAGCAACATACTCTGCCTCAGTAGTGGATAAATAATTCACCTTTTGTAACCAAGAAATCCAACTCACTTTAGTCCCACCAATAGTAAATACATATCTTGTAGTACTCCATCAGGTATCAAGATCCCCTACCAAATTTTAGTCAACATAGCCTTATAAATAAGTAGTAGAGTCCCCAAAATGTAAACATTTACTAGATGTTCATCTCAAATATCTGAGAATCCATTTGAATGCATTCCAATGGTCAATCCCAGGATGACTCATCACTCATATGCTTGCTAACATCTCCCACTGCATGTGCAATATCTGGCCAAGTACATACCATATCATACATTAAACTTCCTACATCTGAAGCATAAGTTAGCTTGGACATTTTAGTCTCCTCTTCTGGTGTCTTTGGACACATCTCCTTAGTCAATTTTCAAATGACCACGCAAAGGTGTGTTGAAAGCTTTGGCATTCTCCATAGAGAAAAGGTGCAACACCTTCTCAATATAAGAAGCCTGAGATAGAGTCAATTTTATGTGCTTCCTCTCTCTGCATATTTTCATACCAAGGATTTTTTTAGTATCCCCAAATCCTTCATAGAAAATGAGTGTGCTAACTATTGTTTCAATCCCTTAATGTGATCCATATTAGACCCAGCTACAAGCATATCATCAACATATAAACATAAAATAATGTAGCTATCATCATCCAAGCTCTTAAAATAAACACATGAATGGTATGAATGAAAACTAGTATATCCATGCTCATGCATAAAACTGTCAAATTTAAGATACCATTGCCGAGGTGCTTGCTTCAAGCCATATAAAATTTTCTTCAATTTGCAGACTAAGTGTTCCTTACCTTTGACCTCAAATCCCTGTAGTTGTTCCATATGTATTTATTCATCCAAATCACCATGAAAAAGTATGTTTTAACATCAAGCTTCTCTAAATGAAAATATTCAATAGCCACAATACTTAAAATAGTACACGAATAGAAGTCATTTTAACAACGAGAGAAAATAACTCATCAAAATCAATACCCTTTTTTTTATGCAAATCCTTTTACAAATAACCTGGCTTTAAATATTTTCTTTCCTCCATCCTCTTCTTTCAGTCTGTAAACCCATTTATTCTGTAAAGCCCTTTTACTTATAGGTAACTTACATAAATCCCATGTTTGATTTTTCAGCAAGGAGTCCATTTTGTCTACCATTACAGACTCCCACTAAAGCTTTGTATCCACTTGCATAGCTTCATCATAAGATTCTGGTTCACCAACATCTGTTAATAAAATAGAATATAAAGAGGGAGAAAATATTTCTGGAGGGACCTACTTAACCTTGTTAACCATCTAACATTCACTAGGGTTTGTGGTATTTGCTGTTGCTATTGTTGTGGAGCATAAGGAACTATTGGAACATCATCTTTTGGAGTATCATCCAGTACTACTGGGATGCAGTCAAACCTATAAGTTGCGGGAATAAATTGATTATCAAAGGGAAGTAAATGATGATATTTTATGGGCATAAATGAGAGTTTTAAACATGGAAAAGGGTGGCAGAATTCCTCTAATCCTAGGATTTCTACCCTAGGAAATTCCTCTAATCTTGAGAACTCCACCTAGCAAGTACACCCAAATTTTGATGAAATATGAACACCCAAGTGATTGGAATGAGAATTAAGGATCAAAATCATGAGATTGTGAGGTAAGAGATAAGTTTTTTTTGAAGCATGACAAGGCTTATGAAACATGGTTGGAATTCCTTTAATCAGAGAAATTATGCCCATGATAATTTCTCAAATCTTAAAATCTCTGCCAATGAAACCAGATACCTCTATGAAACCAAGTACCCAAGTTTCCAAACAATTGAAAATTGGAAGTGGGATGTGAAAGAATGAAGTAGATTCTATTAGTGGTGGCCAATCATCCTATAGGTCTTGAAGAATTTGAACAAAAATTTGAAAGGAATGCATTTGATTTTTCTCAAGATTTAAAACTTGTAGGAATTGTTGGTTTGGGTGGGTGTGGTAAAACCACACTAGCGAAAGAAAATTATATAACAGAAAAAGATATTCCATCTATAATTGTTTATTCCCAATGTAAAGTATGTGTTTATAAATAATTTGCAAGAAAATATGTTACAAGACTTAGACTTTCATAATGTACAAAAAATCAATAATATAGAAAGTGGAAAAGCAATCATAGAAGAGTATAAATTGAGATTTGTCTTGGTGTTTATTATTTTAGATGATGTGGATCATCAAGATCAATTGGAATATCTATTGCCAATAAAAGATAGAATTTGAAAAGATAGTATGATTACTATCACAAATCATGAATTCGACATTCTTACATCATGCAAAATGTCCTCCATTTATAAGATGAAAAGACCAAATCCCAAATATGTCATGAAACTATTTTATTTTTATTCTTTCCCATAAGCCTCTATAATGGATGAATTTGAAAGCTGTGTTCATAAGTTTCTAAAAGTTTGTCAGTGATTGCCCTTATCCCATAAGGTATTAGGAGGAATAGTTCAAGGAAAATCTAAAGATTATTGGGATTGATAATTAAAGGTGGTTTCCAAGTTATTGTCCAAGAACATTAAAATCATATAAAAGTGAGCTTTGATGC
This sequence comes from Chamaecyparis obtusa, assembly GCA_027943335.1. Lineage (NCBI taxonomy): Eukaryota > Viridiplantae > Streptophyta > Pinopsida > Cupressales > Cupressaceae > Chamaecyparis > Chamaecyparis obtusa. The sequence goes on from BSBK01005461.1 coordinate 688,104, forward strand.
ATTGGATGAGGAAGAAAAAGAGAGATTTTTAGATATATCTTGTTTCTTTATAGGAGAAGAAAAATAGTTTGGCCATGACATTGTGGAATGGGTCTGGATAGAATGGGATGTATAATTTTACAATACTTGAAAAGAAGTGTTTGGTTGAGGTCGATGAGAGAAACTGAATAACAATGTATGATCATCTTAGGGATTTGGGAAAAGACATTGTGTTGCTAAAAGAAATTGAAGACTCTTCGTACTATCTCTGGTCATCACAACAAATTAAAAATATTGACCTAGACAGGTAGGTAAGTTGAATATAATGTTTTATATGCTATCAAGTATTTTGATACAGAGATGTTGTTGCTAACTATTTTATAATTTCATTGTTTTTTTCCTTATTTTTTCATTTAGGAAGGTGTGTTGATTCAGGGGGTCAAGGGGAAAATAGAAAAAATAGATGATTTTAATTATGAAGAGTGTGTGGAGCGTTTGATGAAATTGGGTAGAAGGTTTGAGCAGTGGAGGATAAAAATCTTGATTGTTAAAAACAATTATTTTATAGAAGAATTAGCAGAACTATCAGCGGGCCTTGTCTGGTTGCAATGGTACAACTTTCCACACATTACTCTTTAGCCATGGCTTTCGTTCAAGAAGTTCATAATTTTAGGGCCTGTTTGGTGCATGGAATTAACTTATCAAGAATAGGCCTATTCTAGAATAAGGACCTATTCTCGGATTAATTAATCCTCAAAATGAAAGATGGAATAATCTATTCTGCATTTGGATCCCATAATGTGAAATTGGAATAAGAATTATTTTTCATTTTTTTAATTTTAATTTTTGAACTTATCATTTTTGTTGTTGGTTTTTAATTAAAATATATATGTATTTTTAACTTATATATTTTTAAATTAAAATATGTATTATTAACTTTAAAAAATAAGGTTATAAAAAAAAATTATTAAAAAAATTATAAAAAATTTAAATTATAAAAAAATTTGTAAAAAAAAAGATTATAAAAAAGAAGAAGATTATAATCCCTTAATCGTTCATGCATGGACCCAAAAAACTTATACATTTTGATGTAATTTTGAATCCATGAAAAGCTTATTCTTGGAATAAAATGAATTCCACCTTTTTTCAGAATTAACTAATGCAAGCATTCGACTGAAAATGGGAATTAGTTTTTTAATTCGTGAATTCAAAAAATGGCCACAAACAACAAATTAATTTATTCTTGCATTCAATAATGCCTATTCTAGGTTAATTCCAGGCGCCAAACGAGCCCTTAGAGCTTAGCAGTGCTCACAAATTAGAAGAACTATGGAGGGAGACTGTCAATGTAAGTATTGTCCATTTCTTAAACAAATCATATCAATTGTGTACTTTACAGATTTTGTTTTATTATTTCTTAAACAAATCTTTCTATTTTTGCAAATTTATCAATTTATATTAAAATGGAGTAATGCTAAAAAAAAATAGTCTAAGCATTCAATATCACTTCTAGAAGTGGATCAAACATGTGTTAGAAAATTGCAAACTTGTTAAGGTACATATAGTCATTTCTTTTTTTATTTAAGTACATTACACATTGCAGTATTGTTTTGGTAAACTTTTTGATTAAACGTGCATACCTTTATTGATGATTTTCCACAATTTTGAAGACCATTCATTCTAATTTGTGAAAATATTGTATGAATAATAGAGAAGATTGTAGTAGATGACTTGCATTTCTTTATTGGATCATAAATAAATACATGTATTCAACTTGCCTTAATCTCTCTACAATATGCAAACTTTGAGGAATGAAATTAGCCCTTTCTTGTGAGGATCAATTAGAGGGAAGACACGATCTTAAAATTTTCCATTCTCAATCCAAAACCATGTTTGTAGCTTAATTGCATGTCTCCTTTTTGTTCCCAAGTCTATACATATTGCATTTACCTGAATCTTTCTAATTCAAGTCACATTACACATTATTTTGGTGTTAAATTGTATACGTTTTATTAAACATGCATACCCTTATTGATGATTTTCTACAAATTTGAAGACCATTAATTTTGATTTCCTAAAATATTTGGATGAATAATAGAGAAGATTGGAGTGTATGACTTGTATTTCTTTATCAAACCATAAATAGAGATAGGCATTCAACTAGCCTTACTCTCTCTACAATTTGCAAACTTTGAGGAATGAAATTAACCCTTGCATGTGAGGATCAATTAGAGGGAGCACATGATCTTATAATTTTACACTCTCAATCCAAAAATCATGTTTGTGGCTTAATTGCATTCCTGCTCTTTGCTTTCAAGTTTATATGCATTGCATTTCCTTGAATGTTTGTAATTGAGTTGAGGTTCTTGTTATCTCTATTTGAGAATTAAGTATTGTCATTAGTATCAAAGAAGATCAGTCAATTACCTATACTATTCAGTCGGTAAAAGGAAGAACAATAGGCTACATATGCTAGTCGGTTAACTATATAAGCCTTCATATAGAGAACTAAAAGGAAATAGTTTGAACCAAGCGTCTGTAAACACCAAGCAGACTGGACACCGAAGCACCAGTGTATTTACTAAACAGTATTGATAGTGTTTATCAAGAAATCCAAGAAATGACATAGTAATCAGTTTTGGCACATTTATCTATGCAAATGGTTATAACATAATCACAAAATGTTTTACCAAGATCGAGGATCATTTATTATAGATGTAATCATTAAATGTGATGATGATCTCTATGTAATTGTTAGATCTAGGTTAATTTTGTATACCATAGATCTTAGGTTATTTTTCCTAAGATGATGTAAACCTAATTAGGTCATGAAGGTTAAGAGGTGATGGAAATCATAGCAATATACTATATATTTGTATTTCATGACATTTTGGCATATAGTCTTGATAATTTTTTGACATAAGAATACAAAGGACAAGAGGGAGATCTTGAAGCATGTAGTCATCTTCAAGACATTAGTTTTCAGACAAGGTTGAGCAGTATTCAGAGATATTTAGTCAAGGCTACCAAGTAGTATAGAGGAACAATATCTACACATTAAGGTGATATATATTGATATTTCATAGATCTATTTCAGACAAGCATAAGTTTTCAATTACAGATAATTTTTATTATTCTCTAATCATTGTAATAGAGTTAGCAAAATCTCTTAACAGAGTAGACCTAATAGTCTTGTTGTAAATCTCTTTACTGAGTACACACTCAAGTAGTTTTGTTGAAATCCTTTAACTAGGTAGATCTAGTCGATCTTATTGTTACTCCTAATAGGGTAAGATCATCAAAAGTGATCACAACTTGTAGCCTTAACTGACATACTTTATTATCTGCAGTAGTGAAGAATTTGTGGGTGTCATCCCCACCACAATTTTTACCTTCTCACAACAGTTTTTGCGTAACCAAAATACTTGTGTTATGTGATTGAATTGTTGTTTTTTTTCATGCAATTTACATTTACAACTTAATTGAATGAATGATGCATACAATAGATTCAGTTGGATAGACTAAGTTTACTATTGTTTGCTAATTAAGTTTGAAGTTAAAAGTTTTTGATGGCACTGATTCACCCCTCCCCTCTTAGTACCTTATCTCTCCATTCCAATAATTAGTATTAGAGAAAAGATCTCTTATTGGATGGTTTAACCACTGAAGAGTAAAGATCTAATCATGGAGAGATACAAGTCAGACAAAACTATAGAGAATCAAAAGATTCAGATGTAGATATTTGTTGAGAAATACAAACAAACTAAGGATACATTGAAGAATTTATTGGTTTAGAGAAAGAACTTGGCTATTCTGGAAAATGAGACTAACTACCATGAGGAAGAGATTGATGACTTATTTGATAATATTGGATCTAGTTTAGGCAGTATTTTTGATGGTTCTAAAAGTGCAATTTTTGATTTGTCTAAGAAAAATATTCATTTGACCAAACAAGTGAAAGACCTAAAGATTGGTCAAGAGACACAAATGGTGAGAATGATTGATGTGATAAACAATGTTAGACAAGCAAAAAAAGAGAGAAATTTGGCAGTTGAAGACATAAGACAGATGACTGAACAACTACAAGTAAAAGAAATTGAGATACTAAGACTTACTGAGCATCACTTCAAAATATCCAATCAGATGATTATTGTAAATTAGGAGATCAACCGAGTAAATGGTGAGTTGTCAAGAAAACTTGAAGACATTGGAGTACTCAGGGAAGAAAATGAAAAATTGAGAAATGAAGTGAAGATGCAGCTACAACACAATGAAATGATGAAAAAGGCTGAAGATAGTTCTAAGAAAATTGATGATTTTCTGATTAGTCAAAGAGGACTTGGAAGCACTACTGGATTAGGCTACACTGAACAAGGAGAATCATCAAAGCAAGCTAAATAGGTGAACAATAATCAAAATCAGAGACCTAAGACACTGAAATGCTATCACTGTGGCAAACTAGGACACACTTCAAATATTTGTAGGAGTAAAGCACAAGGTAAACTGAAAACCACCCCTAAGTTTAATGGTCATTGCTATAACTATAACAAGTTTGGACATCAAGCATATGAATTCAGATCTAAGTTGAATAGGACTCCTAATAAACCTCACATGGAGAAACTTTTTTATAATTGCAAAAAGCATGGACACACCTCACAAGAATGTAGAACAAAGATGAAGCAAGTATGGACACCGAAAGGACAGAATAAATTAGGTATCAACCAAGAAGAAAAAATAATGCTTACACTTGGGATTATAACACATGGGTTAATTGCATAGTATGTGGAGGGTATGTACATATTGTAGCTAATTGCATGAGGAAGAGATAGGTTGGAAAATATTGAAGATGGACAAGAACTGGTATGACATGTTTGCACTGTCACAAAGTTGGTCACCTAAGTAAAGATTACAGACATCGAGCACAAGAAGAACAAACATTTGAGAATGGAAATACAATTCTAGACATCACAAGGATAAGAAATACTATGTGGATAAAGGTGTCAAATGAGAATACTGAGTCAAGAAATGCAGTCGGTGAAACCTCATCCATTGGATTGGGTGACATCGGCACCTCTACCTAAGCTAAAAAAGGTATGTTTTGAACTGATAATTTAGATTTATCATATTTTACATATAGTTTTTTATGTTAGTTGTGCACATACCAAATCTACATGAATTAAGATGCATTATGGTTTATAAGTTTTGAGCTTTTAAAGTTATATAGTCGGCATATGTGAGACCGAGTAAAGAGTTACCCATCGATGACTATTATGCAAGGTTAACCGGGTATCAATAATAACTGAGTGGAAAGTTATGTGTTAAGCGAGCTATTGATGTCTTTTGATAATCACCAAGTTGATAGTTGTCACTGAGTTGTAAGTAAGTTGAGCATTTATTGCTAGTACTTTGAGCATAAATTTGAAGAAGTTATAAATAGGCGGAGAACTTAGCTTATTTCTTCACCAAGAGATTTCAAAGAGAAAAGGACTTTTAGAGAGTGATTTAAGAGCTAAATATTTTTAGGAGCATTCAATGGTAGTTTCAATCTTCTGAGCAAGTTCATTATTACTTCTAAGTAAGTATAGTTACTACCGAGCTGATTCATACTACTTACTGAAACCCTAAATTAAAGAAAAATGGCATTTGCATCAAATGTAAACAAATATAAGCTGGCAGATGATGAGGAAGTAAATTTGATAGTGTCTACAACCTACAACAAACTCTGATAAAACTTCACCCTAAAGTTGCATCCAAAATTATTTTAGCGGGAGTTTTTTCAAGCATACCCGCTAGGGTTCTGTTAGTCAAAGATGTAAGATCATACATTCACTGTAAGATTGGTGAAATAGGAGACTTTGATATGTATGCAGCTTATCAGAAGATTTGCAGAATAGATGGTAGATTGAAACCTAAACAAACTACTAGAAGTAATAGGTTTAATGAATGCCCTAAATTATCTAAAGGATTTTAAGAGAAAATGGATTAGGGTTGTTCTTAGTCAGTTTCATGATGGAAAGTTTTGGTTGGATGAACTAGTAGAAATTAAAAAGAAGATGATTCATGCGGTCACCGAGTTTCCTAGCACTGATAAAGAGAAGGCAATTCATAGTGCACCAAGAGTAGATATCGAGAAGAACACCAGAGCCGAATGGGATGACTATGCACTAAAGATTCACTCAATGAAAGACCCAGAGGTAAAATATGCAGCACATGTCATCGGTTATAAAATTTTTCAGTCGAGCAGACAAAACAATGTGCCTTGTGGACCCATTGACATTGCATACCAAATGGTTAAGAAAGGTTATTAGTTGGACCTAGCCAAACTTTTGTTGAGGCAAGCTAAAGAGAACATTAAGACAATCCGATTGGAAAAGTCCAACACATGTAAGTTTGGATCCCTACTAGTTTGCATATTATTTTATGTGCAATGATTTTTCCCTTATGTCGGTAATATAGAGTGGTCAAATGACAAGCCAGTGATATCATAGATTTCAAATTTGATTAAGGGGTTGGGAAATAATCTCAATAATGTCTTAGATAATTACTTTGAACAATTCAAGAGTAAAATGAATTCTCGGAGTAGAATTCCCAATCAACTAGTAGAAGACTATGAAGAAGAGATATGTTTTCTTGTGGACACCAACCACAAATTAATAAAGGTTGTGGAGCCTAAGAATAAATGGTTGGCACCTATGGGATATGAGATAGATATTGATTTTGCTTCTAAATCAATTCAGGCTTTATTAGCTACTCCCAAGGATGTAAAAGAAGAAAGGTTTGGAACATATGAAGAGGCTAAGACAAGAATAAAAATAGGCCTGGTTATTAGTAAGATAACAAAGAATTCATGAAAAATGATGAAGAATCTTGTAGAGAAGTTTGGAGATGATTCTGGATCATCTGACAGTACACCGATTGAAGCAGCAATTGTAGGTCAGTTGATGCTAACTGACAAACCACATGATAGTGAAGAAATTGAGTTAGATAAAGATGTAGACTCTACACCAGTTTCCCCTTCAGCAACTCCAAAGAAGAAGTAGTTAGATGTGCAAACAAGGGTAGGTACAAGGTCTACAACTATAGCCTCACCTCCACCAAAGAAAGGAGTTGTGAATATTTCAAGACCAAAGGTAGCATCACCGACCAAGACATACACAAAAAGAGGAAATAAAACTACTACTGAAGCCCCAAGGAAGAGAATACATTTTATTAGGGGTAAATATGATTTATATGATGAAGAAGATAACAATGATTAGTTTAAAGTTGTTAGTAATAAGAGTAGATAAATTGATGAAGTAGCAAAAGATATAATTGAGAATGGTGAACTTAGTGATCCTAAAATTAGTTGATTTGAAATTTTGTCAACCGAGGATCAAAATAAACTCAAAGAGGCAATCATCTAGATGATGATTTGATTCAAAAGAGTTTCCATTGAGTTTTCCAAATGTCTACCTAAGGCACTAGAGGAAATAATTTCACAAAAATGGTCCTATGTCTTAGATATCGAGAAGAGAATGAGGGAACAATTCCTAGCTTTGGCAATACCTCAATTGTCTATCCCTGAAATTGAATAACACATGAGAAAATATGCAAAGAGATTTAGAGTAAAGAACCAGGCACTGTAGATACTTGATGAAAATCAAGTAGACATAGATGAGAATAGTCAACTCATGTGGACTTCAATAGTTGTAGCCCGAGAGCAAGCTGAAAAGATGGCTTTAGCCAAAACATCTCAAAAGAAGTTGAAAACAAAAGGTAAGGGCCTTCACATTGATGATGTAGACCTGGCACTGAAACAAGATAAGATAGTTATATTAGATATCAAAGTACCTGATACTACATATGCCACCGAGGAATTGAACTTTACATAGGATGCACTAGATCTAACTGAGATCCAAATCATAGATAATGCCGCACTTGATGTACTCATTGAGGACATCACAAATGGTGATCCTGATGACATAGATGTTGATAAAGATGTGACTATTATTGGAGCACAAACACAAGATGAAGGTACACTTACCAATCCAGTAATAACATATTTACTAGGTGAACTTCCTATTCTGATGGAAGCGGTTGAAATAGTCTCTAAGGAGAAACCTGAAGGCTCAATCCCCAAGCAACCTATGGATACATCAGGGGATCAAGGAACTAACACACTTATAGAGACAAATGAACCTGAGACAAAAGAGATAGAAACACAAGGCCAAGTTAACCCTAAGGAAACTGAGGCAACCCCACCTTACACTACATCAGAGGCTCCATCTCAGTCAACTGACACACAGGTTATCGACGAGTTAAAAAAGGAGGATAATGAGTCAATCGGGCATGAAACACAGAATATTGAGGACAAATAAATTATTCCATTTGCTAAGAGCTCACCTCAAGAGCCGAAGAAGAAGAAGAAGAAGAAGAAACATGGAAAAGGGCCGGTCACACTTGAATAAGTCATTGTTATACTAGAATGTGACCCGAGGTCCCTAGACCCCGAAGAACTGAGAAAATATGCAAAGCTTTGTACAAGGAAAGAAACTGAGGAGAAGTTGAGAAAGGAATGCAAGAGCAAGGAAATTTTAGAAAATGTAAGAGACATCTTACAACAGGTTGTACTCAAGGTACATGTTATCATATTTTTACTCACCTTTTGTAGACCTAATTACTGAATGAGGCTATAGTACCCTAGTTTGGATTATTAGGTGATCTTTCTAAAATTTGTGTTCATTTTATAGTAAGATACATGAGAAAGAAGGGAAATGTTTACATCTAAAGTATTACATGTATATGTGCCAATATCTTAAATGTGCTATACAAAAGAAAGAATTGGAGAGATCATTCATTTGAGCTCACATAGGCTATGAGCATAACCATTTTTAGAAATGCATAAATGAGTACATACATACATGAAATGATGAACATAAGTACTAGGGTACCATACATTTCCTAGTAGTAGAGCATTGATTTGGTTTTGTCTCGTGTGCTCCTGTGATCCAGAACCTATAGAGAAGAGAGAAAGGGATGGGGATTAGATCCAATGGATCTAATCAATGTATGGTATCATAATATTTACCCTCATCTACAAGAACACATATATGCACTTAGCCATACACTTCTAACAAGGGCTATGCTATAGGGCATGTGCACTCAAGAAAGATGTCGCAGAAAGGAAAACATGATACCATGTTTTCAATAACTTGTTTGTTCCATGTGTAGATACAAAAGAAGTTGATTCAATGTTGTTTCCCTCATTCAGATAATTAAAGCACTAAGAGGGTGGTCTTTCCAAAAGACCATCCTTGAAGTGCAATGATTGTTTGTACAACAACAATCCAAAGGCGCTGGAATCCAGATAAATGATGTTGCCATGTGATGTGGGCTCTATCAGGAAAACCTAAAAATTTTCTTGGAAAAACCACATCACAGGCCAAGAGCACCCATAATCACCATAGGGAAGAAACTAGATGAAGCAATATCAGTGGAACATTCAGAGATCACAAAGGTAGAATAATGAAGCATGGTCAAGCACTAACAATAAAAGAAGGCTTGTAGAGTACATCAAATCATCATCAGAATAGAGAATAAGGTACACAAATCTACATTCAGTCATATCGTGTAGTCATGGAATATAAGTATTCAAATCTACATTTGGAAGAGAGCTATAGGTAATAGAGTAACTATAGTGACAAAAGTACAAGTCTAATGAAATAATGGAACTTCCCTTATTTTATGTACCTTGGGCCCATGATTTTTTACCATTAAAGAGGATCCATGTTCAAATAGTGAAGCTTCATAGAAATCATGCATGAAGATGGAGCCACCATGAAATTCATGTAACAATAAATTAATGATGTAATGCTTCCAAAACAGAGTAAGACATGATAATGACAACAACAATGTAGATCAACAATTCCATATATCTAATCATGGGCTACATCAAGTCAAAACAGTGAGTAAAACATTGTCTCCAAACTCTCACAGAACCAATAAATAATGAAATGAATGTAGGGATGCTGCAATGAATCTCCATGGGCCCCAAGCCATTTGAAACGGTGGGCATCAACAATAAGTGATGCCACTGTCCAATTTCATGGTGCCACAAAAATAGTAAGCTACAATAGAGAACATCAAGCATGATATATTAAGCTCAACTCAAATATGCACATCATGATGCCCTTACTCCAAATTGATGAACGATGAATATCAAACATAAATCACAATGCCCCAATAAGCTCATGGGCTAGCATCAACAAGAATACCAATGAAAGTAACAACAACAAGCCATAAGTTCATGGGCCATATAGAGGTAAGATCAAAATAATAAGTAAAATGCATGAGTTAATTGTATGCTTGAGCTCAATGGCTCACGACCATTGAATGAAACATCAGTGCAATAAAGATCTACATTCACAAGCTGTGTATAATGGAAAAAATAGGGGGAAGTAGAAAACATGAAGTGCAATATCAACAGTCATGATCAAATAAACAAGAGCCAACAATCATCAACCAAGATGTGCCAACATTCAGTTATAAACAATAAGTGATGCAACAAAATACAGTAGTGATTCTATAGTCCAAAATCTCATAGGTATCGTGAATAGTGGTAATACATGGAACAAATGCTAGGTTAAAATGATGCATTGATGACCTAGCCATGGGTCACCAAGCCTTCCCCAAGAAATGAATTCACAACATGCCTCAGCAAGACTTGCAAAACAGTGACCTAGCAGCATAAAGATCTACATTCACGGGCTAGAATGAACTCCATGAATGTGATTTCAGTGCACATTCAAATGACATGCCGTCAAAAATTCAGAGGAGTCGAGGAAAACATTGTAAATAAAACATACAACATCCTTGTAATGCAGAGCACGATGCTAGTAAAATCAAATGCAATGAAGTAGAAATACAAAGATGCCTGAGATATTTGTAGCATAGAGAAAGTAAAAACATCATGCCAATAAACACATGGAATAAAGCATGATATGGGTGCCCTTGTTAATCCACGGGCTTTCAAATGTAAAAAAAACCATATTGTGAATCAACAAATGCAGAGAAGGGTATGTGCAGGATCATGGTATACCAAACTATGGCCTTAAGTGGCAATGAAAAATTAGAAAATTAGGGTTAGTAAACATGACGTAAAAAGTTGAACATCTTATGAACCTTATGTGAAAAAGTTTTAAGACTAGAATCTATAGGAAATTGAATGTAGTTTCTAAACTACTAGCCCTTGTTTGAAAAAAAATTATCCAATTGTTCAAAATTTTAGATTTCAATGCAGTAGTACGAAAATTTCTGGGAAAAGATAAAAAGTACGTGTATGTCTAACCACCTTAATCACAATCAAATGATGATATATTTTCCCAAGATTCTAGATATAAGTAGTAGACTCATTCGTGGATGTGACACATTTTTAAAATTTTTTTTGTCAAATAAATAATTAATTATGAATTTTCTGCTACAACTTTTTTAGAATAAAAAACTCTCGTGTCTAACCACCTTAACTAATTCTAAACTTTACAAAATTGAATTTTTTTCCCTTATAGTAGCTGAAGCATAGAATGTGATGCATGTTTCAGATTTCAAAAAGGTTAAATGGTTTGAAAGTTAAAGTTATTTTTCAATCAGTATGTCAATTATGACTTTAAAGATAACTCAATTGAAAAATAAGTAATAATTACTTACCGAACTCAATTTGACAGCAATTATATTGATGGAAAGCTGATAATGTCTTTAAGAAACCCTTTTCATTTCATCAATTCGGGTGAAAAAATAGTCGTTGGCTACATGGTCGAAGTCTCGATATCAGAAACTATCTATTGAAACATGCCTAAAGGGTTGACCACCCACATTTGGTATTGCTCAAGACAATAGCAAGCCTAATCGGATATCCTATAAAATTGGATATCCAAAATTTTTGGATATCTGATAATATCGGATATCCAAAAATTTTAGATATTTGATAATATCGAATATCTAAAATTTCCCGCCTAGTTCAAAATTTCATTTAGACTAGTTTTTCCAATTTCAAGTTACATATTAAATTATATTTTTTTTATGTTAATATTACTTTAGTTGAGTATTTTTTTCAATTTTAAGTTATATATTACAAATTATTATTTTTAAGATTAATATTAAATAATAATAGCATAGCATTTAGAAATGGGAACTCAAAACTAGAATATTTACCTATCTTAACGACCTCCTTAAAAGATTTTGACTAAAGCTTGACAAATGGAAACTGTCGAACAAATCCTTCTTCACAGTTCTGACGACATCAACTTTAGGGTTTCATTGTAGAGAATTAGTATTATAATATAAATTTTTATAATAGCATGTATTATATTATTATTATTTATTTCTCTATTGTATAATAGTATAATATTAACTTAATAAATATTTATATTACATGTTCAATATTATACCTAAGGGAGAGAGAGAGAAGAGGAAGGGGTGAGAGTAGGAGAGAGAGAGAAGGGGAAGGGGAGAGAGTAGGAGAGAGAGAGAAGGGGAAGGGGAGAAAGTAGGAGAGAGAGAGAGAGAGAGAGAGAGAGAGAGAGAGAGAGAGAGAGAGAGAGAGAGAGAGAGAGAGAGAGAGAGAGAGAGAAGGGGAAGAGGAGAGAGTAGGAGAGAGAGAGAGAGAAGGGGAAGGAGAGAGAGGAGAGAGAGAGAGAGAGAGAGAGAGAGGAGAGAGAGAGAGAGAGAGAGAGAGAGAGAGAGAGAAGGTGAAGGGTAGAGAGTAGAAGAGAGAGAGAGAGAAGGGGAAGGAGAGATATTAGGAGAGAGAGAGAATGGGAAAGGGAGAGAGTAGGAGAGAGAGAAGAGGAAAGCAAAGAGAGTAGGAGAGAGACAGAAGTGGAAGGGGAGGGAGTAGGAGAGAGAACAGGAAGGGGAGAGAGTAGGAGAGAGAGAAGAGGAAGCAGAGAGAGTAGGAGAGAGACAGAAGTGGAAGGGGAGGGAGTAGGAGAGAGAGAGAAGGGGAAGGGGAGAGAGTAGGAGAGAGAGAGAGAAGCTAAAGGGGAGAGAGGAGATAGAGAGAAGGGGAAGGGGAGAAAGTAGGAGAGAGAGAAGGGAAAGCAGAGAGAGAGAAGGGGAAGGGGAGAGATAGAGAGAGAGAAGGGGAAGGGGAAGGAGAGAGAAGGGGAAGGAGAGATAGAGTAGGAGAGAGATAGAAGGGGAGAGAGTAGGAGAGAGAGAGAAGGGGAAGGGGAGAGAGTAGGAGAGAGAGAGAAGGGGAAGGAGAGAGAGAGAGAGAAGGGGAAGGGAGAGAGAAGGAGAGAGAGATAAGGGGAAAGGGAAGGGGAGAGAGTAGGAGAGAGAGTAGGAGAGAGAGAGAGAGAGAGAGAGAGAGAGAGAGAGAGAGAGAGAGAGAGAGAGAGAGGAGAGAGAGAGAAGGGGAAGGGGATAAAGTAGGAGAGAGAGAGGTAAGGGGAAGGGAGAGAGTAGGAGATAGAGAGAAGGGGAATGGGAGAGAGTAGGAGAGAGAGAGAAGGTGAAGGGGAGAGAGATTAGGAGAGAGAGAGAAGGGGAAGGGGAGAGAGTAGGAGAGATAGAGAAGGGGAAGGAGATAGAGTAGGAGAGAGAGAAGGGGAAGGGGAATGGGAAAGAGTAGGAGAGGAGAGAGAGATATGTTAGGAATAATAGTCCACAATAAAACTAAGAGGGGGGGTGAATCAATTGTATAATAGAATATTAAACTTTAAACTTTAAGCTCATCAATATCAGTTCCAATGAACACAATGAATGCCAACTTAATAACATAATATTTTGGTTTCAAGGAAACCTGTTAAAGGTAAAAACCCTTGATGGGAATTAGCATCCACAAATGATGTACTGAGAGTATAGTAATCCTTGTTAGAAGATATAGCCCTGTTAGGAGCTTATTGGAACATTACAATACATAGTCCTTGTTAGAGGAAAAACCCTGTTAGGAGTCAAGAATAAGAGAGGGCTCACTACCCAAGGCTCACTGCCCAAAGAAGGTTAAATCTACCTTCAAAACTCACTAGTTCGCAATAGGTGTATATGAAGAAATACACAATCTTTTGAACTATTTCCTAGCAACTGTCTTTTCTTGATTAGTTCCAATGAAGTTCACCAGTAAACTTGCAACTTTTCCACCTTCTCTATATCACATATATCCATCCATGTCATTTGCAAAGAAAAGATTCTACATATATACCTTATTACAATTTTCTATGATCATGTCATCCCATGAGGCTTTCCTAATAAAAAAAAATTACATAGACCCTTGCTAAGATACACATGGTATCTATAACAAGTTTAAAATGATTACATTACACCAATTAAGGACCGACATCCTTGATTTATGCTTGCCAAACAAAACACATGCTTCATTCTCTGAGTTAGCTTTAGAATAAGCAATCGCTAGAGCACACACCATAGATGACATCACAAATCATTATGTACCTTGCACCGACCAATGAACATCCTTCAATACTTCTTCCATCATCCTTCAAGTTCACATACCTTGAATCCAATTCCTCTGAAAGCTATATAAAAAACCCAAAGACTAACTCTGTCAATTCTCACTGTCATAGTCCAATGACCTATCTTTACCAAAACAGCTATAACTCTCTTAATATGCAACACTTAATGATGCAATCATAGATATAAGATCACAACATCCATCTAAACTGTCAACTAGCTTTGTAACATCTAAAACATCCATAGTGTCCATACACTGCAATTACTAGCCTGGTTCCTTCATGGAAGCATATGTTGACATCAGTGACAAAACACAAATGACAACAATATGAGTGCCCATTCAGTAACGTAGTGATTAAAAAAATTACATGTCTCAATCACCATCCATGCATTAGCAATATCCAACAATCTCCCCCTTTGGCATTGATGTCAACATATGGGAAAATCTTATCCCAAAGTTGTATCAATCCAAAAGTCCTTCAACTGAACAATCTCCCCATATAGTGAGGATTTTCTCATAGCAACACTCTCCCTTTGATTACAATGACAAAGGGTGCCATGAGGCTTTTTTCTTCCTTCACATATAAAATTTCTTCCACAATCACTCCCCCTAGGGACTAGATCCCTGCAACCATTCTAGATAGTGATAAGGCTTTGAATACCTCTAGACTAATGCACCTCTGCATCATTTAGTTCTAACTAGGAGGGGCCTGAACCCCTAGCATACCTCTAAGATATTTAAAGGTATCTTTCGGTAGTGGCTTTGTGAAGATGTCTACAATCTACTCTTTTATACTGATATATTCTAATTTGATTTCTTTTTGTGCCACCTTGTCTCTCAAGAAGTGATACTTGATAGAAATATGTTTAGTTTTGGAATGCATCACTGGATTCTTTGACATGTTTACTGTACTGGTGTTGTTACAATGGATAACCACAGGCTCTTCAAAAGTAATTTGAATGTCTATTAACATTTGTTTCATCCAAATAATCTGAGTGCGGTTTATAGTAGCAACAACATACTCTGATTCAATAGTAGACTATGCTATAAAATCTTGTTTCTTTCTTAGCCAAGAAACCAACTTTTTCCCAAGGAAAAATGCACCACCACTGGTACTTTTTCTGTCATCAATATTTCCTTCCCAATCAGCATCAGTATAAGCTTGAAGTTTAAAGCTATCATTTTTGTCATACCATAAACCATAGTTTATGGTTCCTCTGAGATACCTCAGTATCCTTTTCACAATAGCTAGATGTGTCTCTTTGGGCTCTTCCTAATATCTAGCCATAATTCCAACAACATTAGCAATATATGGTCTGGTGTGAGTCAGATATTGTAGCCCTCCAACCATTGATCTATACAAAGTCTAAAAAACACATTTTGATTCATCATCAATTGTTAGCTTGTTGCCAATTACCATAGGTGTTCCTACTGGTTTACAATCTTCCATTTTGAATTTCTTAAGAAATTCTTTGAGATACTTGGTCTAAGAAATGAAAATACCATTCTCATTCTGAGTTATTTGTAGTTTAAGAAGGAATTTCATTTCACCTATCATGGACATCTCAAATTCACTTTCAATTTCTTTAGCAAACTTCTTACATAGATCATCATTACCTAAAAAGATAATGTCATCCACAAATACTTCTACTATCAGGATTCCATCTTTAGTAGTTCTTAAATATAAATTACTATATGCATTAGCTTTTCTAAATCCAAGTCCAAGTAGATACTTGTCCAACCTTGCGTACCAAGCCCTAGGAGTAGATGTTTTTCTTTTTTATCCCATGCTCTTCACAGTATGAATTGAAAAAATATGATGTAAACTCCCCACCTTTGTCTGATCTAAAACAATTTATTTTCAGTCCTGATTCATTCTCTACTTTTTCTTTAAACAACTTGAATTTATCAAATGCTTCTGATTTTTTTCTCAAATAAGTAACCCACATCATTCTAGAAAAGTTATCAACAAAGAGTATAAAACACCTTTCACCATAGTATGAATTTTTTCTTGTAGGACCACATAGATTTGTATGTACTAGATCCAACTTTCCTTTTGATGTAAATGATTTTCTTTTATGACTTCTTTTAGTTTTCTTTCCCATAACAAATTCTCTGCATACAATGTTAGAAGGTTTCACAATCTTTGGTAGATCTCTTACTGCATTAGCCATACTTGCCTTCATAATGTTATCAAAATTAACACGATAAATCTTCTATGCCATAACCAACTATCATCTACCTTCACAATAAAACAAGAGGCTCCAGATGTGTTTAGTTCAAAAACATTACCTCTAGATTTTGAACCACCAGCAATTAGTTTTCCTTCCTTGCTTCTAATGAAGCATTTACCATTAACAAAACTTAACTAAAAGTATTTATCCATTAACTGCTCGACACTCAAAAAATTATGTTTCAATCCTTCAATAAGTAGTACATTGTCTGTATTAGTCTTTCCATCCAGAGTGATGGATCCTACTCCTATGATGGATTTTGGGAGACTGTCCCCAAACCTTACGACACCTCCATCATAATTTACTAATTTAACAAACTTGTTTTTATCACCAGTCATGTGATGAGAAAATCCAATATCAATTATTCATTCAGTTTTCTTATCAACATGAGATACTAAGGCTTTTTCTTCATGAAATGGTTCATCTTTAATAGAAACAAATCCAATCTCTTCATTGTCTAACTCATCATCATCAGAGATTCCTTCACTAGCATTATAACATTATTTGTCTCTTCTAATCTTAGCATAATCAAGTTTGTACTTAGGAACTCTTGTAGGACATCTAGATGCAAAATGACCTATCTTATTGCATGAAAAACATTTCAAGTGTAACTTGCCTTCAAATTTTCCCTTACCTCTTTTTTCTCTTCTAGCAATCAGTGCAACAAGTTCTTCCATCTTTCTTTCTTCTTCCATTATCTTTTCCCATTCCTCAACATACTTACCAAGCTCTTCTTTTAGGTCTTCTTTGCTTGTGCTCAGAAGTGCAAATACTTTCTTGTGTACGGATGCCCTAAATGTAGATTCAACTTTAGGTGCAGCTTCTCCTAATTCCATAGCTTCAAATGTAGTTAACTTTGCAATCAACATCTCTTTGCTAAAGTTTGGAGTTAGGGGTATAGTTTTTTGAATAGACATTTCCTTGAATTTGTATGCAGGATTCAATGATCTGAGGATCTTCACAATGACTTCCTCTTCATCATAAGTACCTCCACAATTTTTGATTCCAACTACTACTTCTGTGACCCTCTGAACATAGGCTCTAATACTTTCATCCTCATTCATTTGTAGGTTCTCCATCTTTGTTTTCCAGTTTTGTAACTTTGGCTTCTTGGTATATTTATCCCCTTCATATAATGCTTCAAACCTATTCCAAATTTCATGTGCCGAATCTAAGTCTTTAACTTCAGTGAACTCACCTTTAGATAGTGCACTGATCAGTGCTTCTCTTGCAACCATGTTTTATGAAAATAACTTCTCATCATCAGTAGCAGATGGAAGATCATTCTCAATCTTTAGGGTTACCTTCTTCTTTGTAATCATCTAGTAATATATGCCTAAACACAATAAGTGTGTTCGCATCTTGTTCTTCCAACTGTCAAAGTTTTCAGGCTCAAATTTAGGACCATCCTTCCTATAGAGTTCCATCTCCAAGATCACCTCAAGTTTTTAAGCTTTCTCTCTGAGGACCACACACTTTGATACCAATTGTTAGGAATAAAAGTCCATAATACAATTGAGAGGAGGGATGAATCAATTATATAATAGAATATTAAACTTTAAACTTTAAGCTCATTAATATAAGATCCAATGAACATAATGAATGCCAACTTAATAACACAATATTTTGGTTTTGGGGAAACCCTGTTAAAGGTAAAAACCCTGGTGGGAATTAGCACCCACAAATGATGTACTAAGAGTATAGTAATCCTTGTTAGAAGATATAGCCCTGTTAGGAGCTTATTGAAACATTATAGTACACAATCCTTATTCAAGGATAGACCCTATTAGGAGTCAAGAATAAGAGAGGGCTCATTTCCCAAAGAAGGTTAAATCCACCTTCAGAACTCACTAGTTCGCAACAGGTTTATATGAAGAAATACACAATCTTTTGAACTATTTTCTAGAAACTGCCTTTCCTTGATCAGTTCCAATGAAGTTCACCTATAAACCTCTACTCTACATGCAACAGACACAAGCTCATAGCTTTTCCACCTTCTCTATATCACATCTATTCCATCCATGTCATTTCTGAAGAAAAGATTCTACATATATACCTTATTACAATTTTCTATGGTCAAGTCGGCCCATGAGGCTTTCCTAATAACAAAAGATTAAATAGGCCCTTGCTAAGATACACACAGTATCTGTAAAAATTTTACAATGATTACATTACACCAATTAAGGACCAACATCCTTGATTTATGCTTGCCAAACAAAACACACGCTTCATTCTCTAAGTCAGCTTCAAAATAAGCAATTGCCAGAGCACACGCCAAAGATGATGTGACAAATCATTCTATACCTTGTGTTGACCAATGAACATCCTTCGGTACTTCTTCCATCATCCTTCAAGTTTTCATACCTTGAATCCAATTCCTCTAAAAGCTATATGAAAAACCCAGAGACTAACTCTGTCAATTCTCACTATCACAGTCCAATGACCAGTCTTTACCAAAATAGTTGTAACTCTCTTAATATGAAACACTTAATGATGCAATCATAGATATAAGATCACAACATCCATCTAAACTCTCAACTAGCTTCACAATATTTGAAACATCCGTACAATTTTTGTACGCTGTAATTACCAGTCTAGTTCCTTCATGGAAGCATATGTTGGCATTAGTGACAAAACAAAAATGACAATAGTATGAGTGCCCATTTAGTAACATAGTGATTAAACATATTACATGTCTCAATCACCACCCATGCATTAGCAATATCCAACAAGAGAAGGGGAAGGGGAGAGAGTAGGAGAGAGAGAAGGGGAAGGGGAGAGGTAGGAGAGATAAAAGCTAAAGGGGAGAGAGTAGGAGAGAGAGAGAAGGGAAAGGAGAGAAAGTAGGAGAGAGAGAGGGAAGGGGAGAGAGAGAGAGTAGGAGAGAGAGAGAGAGAGAGAGAGAGAGAGAGAGAGAAGTGGAAGGGGAGAGACTAGGAGAGAGAGAAGGGGAATGGGAGAGAGAGAGAGAGAGAGAGAAGCTAAAGGGGAGAGAGTAGGAGAGAGAGAGAAGGGGAAGGGGAGAAAGTAGGAGAGAGAGAAGGGGAAGGGGAGAGAGTAGGAGAGAGAGAAGGGGAAGGGGAGAGAGAGAGAAGGGGAAGGGGAAAGATTAGGAGAGAGAGAAGGGGAAGGGGAGAGAGAGAGAAGGGGAAGGGGAAATATTAGGAGAGAGAGAAGGGGAAGGGGAAGGGGAGAGAGTAGGAGAGAGAGAGAGAAGCTAAAGGGGAGAGAGTAGGAGAGAGAGAGAAGGGGAAGGGGAGAAAGTAGGAGAGAGAGAAGGGGAAGGGGAGAGAGTAGGAGAGAGAGAAGGGGAAGGGGAAAGATTAGGAGAGAGAGAAGGGGAAGGGGAGAGAGAGTAGGAGAGAGAAGGGGAAGGGGAGAGAGTAAGAGAGAGAGAAGCAGAGAGAGAGAGAGAGAGAAAGAGAGAATGGGAAGGGGAGATATTAGGAGAGAGAGAAGGGGAAGGGGAGAGAGTAGGAGAGAGAGATGTAGAAAGGGAGAGAGAGAGAGAGAGAGAGAGAGAGAGAGAGAGAGAGAGAGAGAGAGAGTCTTACAAATGAAGATGTTGAAGTATATAGAGAAATGGATAGGGTTGCCCATTAGAACAAGAGACAAGGTATGTTAAATATTAATGAAGATGTCGGCATAGACCCACCTTTGAATGTGGTTTCAAGTGAAGAACATGAATTTGAAATGATTTATGAGAATGTAGGGATTGAAGATGAAAATGTAGGTTTTGAAAATGAACATGTAGATGTGGACAATGGAAGTGTGGACATTGTTAATGACAATCCACCAATTGAATATGAAGGAATTGACAATGATAATGGTAACCAAATCAACGTAACACATCTCCAAATTATATGGGAAATGAAGTCCCTTTGGAGGAAGAAAGACAACCTTCAAAATTGAGACCTTCAAGAACAACTAAATGGTTACTTGAAATTGACGAGAACATAATAAAAATTTTGATGGCAAGAGATCAGAAAGAACCATTTGGTTATGGGTTTCAAAAATTTTTGATCAATTTTTTAGCCACAAGATGTTGGCTAAGCAATGTCAAATGTTTGTGAAATTGTTAAAGATGCAAAAGATGAGACATATACTAGTCAAATTGAAGATTAGTGTGAACAAGAAAAAGGAGAGGAATGCTATTATTGTGAGAAATATTTTTAGTGCTCTCAATTCCATTAGGAAGACTACAAAGGAAAAAGATAAGAGATCCACTAGGAGGGTTATTACAACCTCCTTAGTAAGTCATCATTTGAGAAAGGCTCGTTTGATGAGAAAAACTTGTGTTGACTTGAATCTAAATCATAAAACTTTGGATAGAGCACTTGCAAGAAGAGAAAGACTTGATGATCTTATTCAAAATGATACATGGGCTTATGGTGAGATACTTTTACGTTGTGATAAGAAGCTTACTGATGCTATAAAGGGTCAAATTCAACTATTTTGGCAATCTAGCTCAAGAGTGTCACCAAATGTGAAGGATGTCTTGAAGTTGAGAATTGGCATTCAAGACCACACCCCACATCCCAAACATTATTTGGAGGTGAGTCAAACAATGTTGTTCAAAAAAATTTGTGAGACACATCCAACATTGCAAATATCACAAAGAGATTTTGAAGCCCTGAAGCCTTTTTTTTGTGTGCCTCTTAAGATTCAAAATACTTGTTGTTGCAAATATCATGTGGAGTTTTCAATGCACCATGAATTGTTACTATCCATTCATTCTAATTTTCATACTAGTGAAATGTTGGAGGAGTGTGATGCAAGTGCTCTTCCAAAATCATCAAGAGACTTGCTAGATCATTTTTTATGTCCTAGAGATGATGGATGTTTCTTTTATAGAAAAGATTTCTTAAATGACAAGTGTTTAGAGTGTGGTGGGCTAGTGAAGTTTGTTGAATTTTTTCATGAGGGTTGTGAGCATGATTTTGGAAAGACAATTATCCACAAAAAGGTATATGAAACCGTTAAATATACATTAAAAAGTGGAGGTGAAGGCTCTAGATGTGATTTGGTTACAAAAGAATACAATGTAGCTGATTTTATTTTAGATTTCAGGAAGAATCTTTTTTACAAGTATGCAAGGCATAGTCAAAGGTCTTAGTGGTTGGATCAACAATTCAGGATGTGTAAGGACACTTTTCTGATTAGCACTATTATATCAGTTGTTGACTTTGCAGAGAACTATACATTGCAGTCCCAAAATGAGTTGCAAGCTCAATATGACAATTCTATTCAGGGTTCTATTTTTGTGCACATAACATATAGAAATTCCCCTGATAGTACAAAAGATAACCATAAGATAATTAGAGAGTACCATTTTTATATGAGCGATGATAGATTGCACTCATCCAATTTTTTCCAACATTGGTTTGAGAATTATTTTGAGTGGGTGTGGGAAAATAATATTTCTATGGATGGACATCTCATTTGGTCAGATAACTGCACAGGTCAATTAAAAAATGCTCGTATGTTTTATTGGTTATATAGAATACATGTAGAGAGATGTGTACCTTATATTTAGAGTTTTTTTAAGGCTGACCATGGAAAATGGGAGCATGATGGAGCAGGTGCATGCATAAAGAGAGCTCTAGTTAAGGAGCGAATGAAGATTTCAGGTGCAAAAATCATTGATGCTCATTCTATTATTGATTGGTGCACTTCAACATTGTCACAGGGGGTACTCTTGATTCAGCAGTGCACATATTATTTTGGTTGGTTGAGTTGGGCATAATAGGAGATAGGTTGGAATGTCAAACTATGAAAGATTCTTCAAAAATTCATTCATTTTGAAGTTTAGATGCTAGTACATGGACCATTTGGACATGAGAGTTGGCTTGTTATTGTCTGAGTTATCTTTAGTGTGATTGGGATCAGTGTGAGTCAAGTGAGTGCGTTGATACATGGGTTCCACATTATCTTACTCCTTTATCTCTCATGGTCTTTGTAATAAATGATGACATGGATTTTTCACTTGACTATGACCATATTTCAAATCTTCTATAGCCAATACTTATTTTTGCATTAGTTGCACCACAAGGGAATGATGAGAGATCAGATTACTAGATAGCATGTTGTGTACGAGGAAAGTAGAAACTTGCACAACTGATGATAGATGATGACATGTTCACATATCCAATAGGATCACATGTTGTTGCGGGAACATGGTTGCGCACATATATGATTATAAATAATGGCATTCCTGCATTTGAAGACTATGAGAAGCACAAAACCATTCTCATGTATTCACACCTTATTATAGCAGCCAATGTTAAGTTGTTGAAACATCAAGGAAACCCAAAGACAAAGGAACTTTGGACTATTAGTACTATTGATCATGAAGCTATATTGAATACCCTCAAGCAGAGAGATGACCCTTCAGGCACACTTCAGTAGGTAAGTTCAACTCAAGTTGCAAGGTTTTCCATGTTTATTATGATTACGTTCAATAAATTAATTATAGTTTTTTTCTTTATTTGGTTGAGCCAATAAACTTTGTTTTGTATGTGGATTGTAAATGCAGTTGGATACATATATGATGGATATAGAAGATCGAGGTGTGCATTTGATTAGCCCAACTTTTATGATGGTAAACTTCACTATGCATTGTCTAGTCATGTTCTTTGGTTCGTTTAGTTACTTATACATGTTCATAATCTTTTTCTCAACCTATATAAACTTTTTATATTCTCTATTAAATTTTTTTGTGCCTTCTAAATGTAGGGATTGGAGCGAAAAAGACACTTATTTTTCATATATAGTTGTGTAATTTGCATATTTAGATGCCAAATTTTGTATATAAAAACAATAATCGAATGTAATGTGCATAGTTAGATGCCAAATTTTGTATATAAAAACAAAAATCAAATGTAATGTGCATATTTAGATGAAAAATTTTGTATATAAAAAATTAGATATAAAATTTGAAATATAAAAGAGCCCCTGGGGTTGATTTGCAAATATTAAGAGCCCACATTTGTATCGTCTTAATGCCATGTAAAGTGTAAAAAATGTGTTTCCTTACTATGAATGTTGTATCCTTATATAATTTGTATCATCTTAATTTTGTATCCTTACATTTGTATTATCTTAATTCCATGTACATCTGTATTGTCAAATGATGTAATAGTTAGAGCCATTGAGTCAAAATAGGTCAAATGCGTCCAAAGTAAAATGATGATTCCCTGGGGTGAAGGGATAGTGTTCAAGGATTTCATCTTGGCACCAAATGGACTATTCCATTAGCTCCAATTGGGCATGTGAATTCTAGGGACAATCCTATTTTGACCACTGAGTCACTAGAACATTTTGGACCATGCCAGACCAAAGTGTTCCCAAGGTGCACTAAGCACAATTGAGCAGCGAACTTTAGAGGCTCATATCTCAGACCTTGTGAGAGGTATCAATGATCTATGAGATACAACAAGACCATGTTTCTAAGGCCTACAATAACCTCTCTCTATTCTGGGAGATTCAATTTTTTTTGAATTTGGCACTCTAGTCTCGCTCGATGCCAAAGTTGTAGTGAGGGTCAGTTGAAAGTTGTACAACTAAATTTATTCCAAACCATTTGTCTCAACACCAAATGGATTATTCCATTAGCTCTAGTTGGGTGGGTAAATGCTAGGGAAAACCCTGTTTCAATTGCCGAGTCACTAGAACATTTAGGACCATGCCAGACCAAAGTATCCCCAAGGTGCACGAAGCACGATTGAGCAGCAAACTTTTGAGGCTCATATCTCAGACCTTGTGAGACGTATTGGTAATCTATGAGATTCTACAAGACTGCATTTTTTAGGCCTACAATAACCTCTCTCTATTCTGGGAGATTCAAATTTGTTTGAATTTGTCACTCCAGTCTCGCTTGATGCCAAAACTTGTAGTGAGGGTCAGTTGAAAGTTGCACAACTAAATTTCTTCCAAATCATTCATCTCAACATCAAATGGACTATGTCATTAGCTTTGGTTGGGAGGGTGAATGCTAGGGACAACCCCATTTTGACCACTAAGTTACTAGAATGTTCCAGACCATGCCGAACCAAAGTATCCCCAAGGTGCACTAAGCACAATTGGGCAATGAACTTTCAAGGCTCATATTTTGGACTCTGTGAGAGGTATCAATGATCTATGAGATGCAACAAGACCATGTTTTTGAGTCCTAAAATAACCTCTCTCCATTTTGGGAGATTCAAATTTGTTTGAATTTGGCACTCCAGTCTCGCTTGATGCCAAAACTTGTAGCGATGGTCAGTTGAAAGTTGCACAACTGAATTTCTTCCAAATTGTTTGTCTCAGCACCAATTGGACTATGCCATTAGCTCTGATTGGGTGTGTAAATAATAGGGACAACCTTTTTTTGACCACTGAGTCACTAGAACATTCCAGAACATGTTGGACCAAAGTGTCCCCAAGGTGCACTAAGCATGATTGGGCAGCGAACTTTTGAGGCTCGTATCTTGGACCCCATGAGAGGTATAGATGATCTATGAGATGCTAGAGGATCACATTTCTAAGGCCTACAATAACCTCTCTCCATTCTGGGACATTTAAATTTGTTGAAATTTGGCACTCTAGTCTCGCTTGATGCCAAAACTTGCAATGAGGGTCAGTTGAAAGTTGCACAAATGGATTTCTTCCAAACCATTTGTCCCAACATCGAATGGATTATGCTATTATCTTTGGTTGGACAGGTAAATGCTAGGTAAAACTCTATTTTGACCATTGAGTCACTAGAACATTCTAGACCATGTTAGACCAAAGTGTTCCCAAGGTGCACGAAGCACGATTGGGCAACAAACTTTTAAGGCTCATATCTTGGACCCTATGAGAGGTATTAGCAATTTGTGAGATGCTACGGGACCACATTTTTGATGCCTACAATAACCTCTCTCCATTATGGGAGATTCAAATTTGTTTGAATTTGACACTCGAGTCTCGCTTGATGCCAAAACTTGCAGTGAGTGTCAGTTGAAAGTTGCACCACTAGATTTCTTCCAAACCATTCATCCTAACATTGAATGAAATGTGCCATTAGCTTCGATTGGGTGGGTAAATTCTATGGACAACCCTATTTTGACCACCGAGTTACTAGAACATTTTGGACCATGCAGGACCAAAGTGTCTCCAAGGTGCACTAAGCACGATTGGGCAAAAAACTTTCGAGGCTCGTATCTCAGACCCCGTGAGAGGTATTGGTGATCCATGAGATGCTACATGACCAAATTTTTTAGGCCTAAAATATCCTCTCTCCATTCTGAGAGATTCAAATTTGTTTGAATTTGGCACTCCAGTCTCGCTTGATGCCAAAACTTGCAAAGAGGGTCAGTTAAAAGTTGCACAACTGGATTTCTTCCAAACCATTCATCCCGACACTGAATGGACTATTCCATTAGCTCTAGTTGGGTGGGTGAACACTAGGGACAGCCCCATTTTGACCACTGAGTCACTAGAAAATTTCAGACCATGTCGGACCAAAGTGTCCCAAAGGTGCACTAAGCACGATTGGGCAGCGAACTTTTGAGGCTCATATCTTAGACCTTGTGAGAGGTATCGATGATCCATGAGATGCTACTAGACAAAATTTTTTAGGCCTACAATAACCTCTCTCCATTTTGGGAGATTCAAATTTGTTTGAATTTGGCACTCTAGTCTCGCTTGATGCCAAAATTTGCAATGAGGGTCAGTTGAAAGTTGCACGACTAGATTTCTTCCAAACCGTTTGTCCTGGTACCAAATGGATTGCACCATTATCTCTGATTAGAAAACCTCATTTCAAGTCTTTGAGTCTTGGAGATAAGCAGGGATAGGAGTTACTTCTTTGAGAAAGGGATAATTAGGCCTAGATGGAGAGCTAGAGGGTGGAGAAAGTCTTCACCAGTCAAATGATGAAGGATTGAGATTGAGATGAATTTAGTAAGTCTGAAAAGGGTATTAGAAAATGAGAATACCTTGTTAGGTTGTTTGGAGAGTTCAAGAGTAACTTTTTGATTTCAGTGTTTGTAGGGCTACTAGACAGGCCTAGAAAGGCTATATAAGAGAAATGGTTGAAGTTGAGGTGATTAGAGTGAATGGGAAGTTGGAACATGGTAAATAGACCATGATAAGATGATCTATGGTT
The DNA here is from genome assembly GCA_027943335.1 of Chamaecyparis obtusa. NCBI lineage: Eukaryota > Viridiplantae > Streptophyta > Pinopsida > Cupressales > Cupressaceae > Chamaecyparis > Chamaecyparis obtusa. Next base: position 714,892 of record BSBK01005461.1, read on the forward strand.
TTGAGATCAAGGTGAGAGGTCTCATTGGAGTTTTGGTATGGTGGAGGCACTAGGTGCACTAGGTAGCCTAGGATGGTGTTGGTACTTGGAGAGATTGGTGTAAGGAAATGAGATAGTGAACTCATGAGCATGGTTGTGGGATTGATCAGTAAGTTAGAGAACTCTACTAGATCCTTGAGTGAGGTTAAATCCTTGAGTGGATTCCAAGTTGTTTGTAGAATCCTCGAGTTGAGTTAGTCTCCTTAGGGTGATAGTGGAGGGCTCTGCATCAGTAAGCCTTTAAATGGATCCAAAAGTGGTGCAGGGGCACCTAGAAACTACATGACAACCATGAAGACTATGCAAAAAACCATTAAGACATTGAAGTTACTTAATGAAAATCATAGGCTCAAGAAGGTCAAAGGCATCATCAATGGTGGAAATCACACAAGTTATGATTTTAATTAGTTTTCTTTTGTTTTGGAAGTGTAACTTGTAACCTTGATCCTTTCCATGGACTCAAAGGCCTAGATTCCATGGAAGGATGATACTAAAAATGTATCATCCTTATATACCTCAAATGATGAATTACACATGTGAACACACATAGCACATAAAGCATACACATAAATTTTCTTAAGTCATGAAGCATACATGTAGCACATAGATTATAAAGCATACCACATGAATTCACTTAAGTCATGCACATAGCCCATACACATGAATTTAGGTTATGAAGAATGTACTTGAATATACATGAATATACTTAAGACATAAATTGTACACATGAGTACATACACACACACACACATATTTACATACTAACAATGAATAAATGAACACATGTAATTAACAAATTGTATCGAATATCAAGTTTCATGTATATCAAAATGAACAATAATTATGTACAATTTTACATGTCAACATATCTAGATACAATGTGGCATACACCATCTCAAAATGTGTCATATGAAATCTCAAAATAATAAGTTCAAATACAAATGTTTCTAGGACATCCTATTCTAATGGTGGATCATCAAAATGTAGCCTCTTTGAAGTACTCTTTGGCTCTGATGGATCTTGCATTCAAACACAAAAGTGAAACCCCAAGTTAGATTAAAATTCAGAATCATAGTCAACAATAATAAATAAAATTTGAAATAAAATTAAACTCTCATATATCTCACCTCTTTGTCTCCTCCCGCGGATAGGAGACCTAATATATGTCCTTGGTAGGGCAGGAATAGTGCCACCAATATTGACTCCCACCTGTATATGTTTGCAAACATGAGATTGATCTACGCGTTATACTATTTAATGTTAAATACTTGGTAGCAAATATATATTTAAAAAATAACTAAATTAACATTAAAACTTACCTATGTTGAACTTTCTTCAAGGAATATTGGTTGAGTCATCAATGATACAAACCCTTGGCATTCTGCCTCCCTCAAACTAGGAGTGACCTACAAAATTCAAATAGATACTTCATACTATCATAACTTGACCATATTATATATACTTGATAGTAAAATACACACAAATAACTTTAGAAATGTACGTACCATGGGGCTATCACTGCGAATGGATATGCCTATGACTCTATCATGACGATAGGGTCTCATAACATTATCATATGCCACTCTCTATCAAATAAACCATGTAAATTAAAAATGAGTACGCACAACTGACAAGTATACATGTATGCAGAAACAAACTAAATTACTTAATTACCTTTCCCTTGTCAATGGTTGACACCTGCATTAGTATGTAAAAGATGATCATAAAAATTAGAAACCAATGTACATATACTATTATCATAATTTAAAAGGAAACCAATGAGTACATTAACACATATGCACTGAGGAAGTGTCAAGACCAAATGATATAACCAAAAGTGTAGACCCCTCCACCTGTGCCATCTCCTCCTCTGTCATCAATTGAACATAAATGTAAAACATAAAAAAACATAAGTGGGAAATTATTATAAGGAAATTCTACTAAAAATACAAACAATAAAATTTAAATACAATGTAAAAAGTGAACTATTTACCCTTACCATAATAGTGGCAGTCCATAGCTCTATAAGCCCCTGATGCACATGTCCATGAGATGCTTTAGTGCTTGTAGTGTGCTATGTACAATCGTCCACCTTGAAGGAAAAATTATATGCATCACTATCATTCAAGGGACCTAATAACATATTCTTGCATATAATGCAAGTATGGGGCACACAAACATGTGAGCTCATGGAGGATGTGGAAGTGCCAGAAGCATCAAGATGAGGAGGCAAAAATTTCATGCTCTGTGTAACCAGCAGATCACTCAAGGTGTGAATGGCTTGAATAGTTTGTGAGCTAGCCTCAGCAATAATGTCAGGATGCTACACTGTGGGAGGTGGTGAAATCTTGGGAGGGGGGACATATGTGCAGGATTTCACCCATTGTGCCCATGGCCTATCCTGAGGAGTGCCTAAACCTACACCTTGGTTCAGTCTCATACTCCAATAATTCACCTTGTGACCCAGCACAAATTCAACATACAATTTTTTAATAAAATAAAATGGGATATCCAAATTGTTGTGAGGTGGTCTATCAAAAACTATCCACCAACGGTCCCAAAAGTTGTCACATATTATACTATTTGTGCACTATTTAATTGACAACTTGGTTTTTTTAGGGTCTACTTTTAGAGTGGTTTTAGGATCCACAAAAAGATTAGCTATGTCATGTTTTGTTATATTTAGGTTCATGACTTGACCACAATCAAGCCCATCATCAAACTGGGCATGTATGGAATCGCGCCAAAGAAGTGCAACACTATGTTGATGTGTAATTTTCTCCATGTTTTCAATAATTGAGTTCAGTGTCATAAACATGGGGTGCAATGTGGGGATATTGGCATATGTGGTTTGAAATCCTCTAAGTTCATTTAGATTATCTCCTATTAGATCCTCTAAATGACAAGGGTTTGTGACAGGTACATCTTCTAGAGGTGGGGAATTGTTGGGAGGTGGTTCTAGATTGTTTGCAGGATCATTAGGAGGGTTTTTTGATTCCATGTCTAATTAAAATGAAAAAACAAATAGATAATTAAAATGAATTTTAAAAAACAATACAAAAACTCATTTAAACGGATAATTTTTATATAAAAACTATAAATTTCTATTAAAAAATAATAAAAGCAATAAAAATTTAAAGATTGCACTTACTTTAGATTTTAGAAAAATCGGAAAGGCGATTGTAAAGAAGATATCTAAAACCCTTAGCCGCGTTCACATTTTCACAGTGAAAATGTTGAACGTGGTTGGGGTATCAAATTTATATTTACTGGCAAATATCAGATATCTGATTAAGCCTTTTTCTTTGGCTTTTGGCTTGGCCAAGTGTTTTGTTCAGACATCTTGCCAAATGACTCCAACAAGGTCATTTTTCTTGTTTATGACTAGCAACTTCCCAATTCAAGAATGGGCAGAGTAGGCTGAAGGAAAGTTTCTTTCTTTTTGTCAGTCTAAACACTTAGTCTTCTTTGAAAATCAAGAGCCAAGGGTTTTGTATGCTTTTGTAAAAAGTGGGATTCTTTTTAGGAATTAGTGTTAAATGGTTAAATTTATCCTAAGACCCCAAGGTTTTTTAAAAAGGAGGCCCTAAGTTTTAAGGGATCTAAATAATTACAAGGTGGATCTAAAGTTAAAAAATGTAAATATTTTAAATATGTTCTCCCATTTTAAATTAATTTAATTGGGTTGAAGGACTATTCATTAATGGGTAAAAGTACAATAAGCTGTCACCCTTTTACAAAAGAAAAGGCTAACAAAATAAAAGTTATTCAACTTCAATAGTATAAAAATGATATTTATGTTTGGAATTTGAAGATGATGTAAACTAATTAAATGTGATAAAATGGATGAATTTTATGATTAATTTTTTTAATAATTTTTTTGAATAAGAATTGATATGTTTTTTTAATTTTTAAAGACGATTTTCTCAATTGCTGAAAAATGCTGAAAATTAGGGGTCTAGTTCCCACCAAAAAATTATATGTAAATAAACATTTTTTCCCCTAATTTTGAAATATGTCATATATGACATATATGGCTAGTGCATGAAGAAATAAAAATTGGTTTGTGACCTATATTTTCTCTTTTATAAAAATTTAATTTCTAACTCACTGAAATCGACAGTTTTCATTTTGCAACATATTTTTCATAACAAATCTATCCCAATCAAAAAAAGAAATATATATTCTTGAAGAGGACTCTCTCCTCTAGTGCACCATATATTTTTCAAATTTATTTAATATGATTTACCATTTTTTTATTTCTGCGAATCAACATCTCCTTGACTGTTAAAATACCTACTGGCAATATTTTTTAATTATAATAAACTATGTCTAGTTAAAACACTATAGAATCGGGTTTCCGCGCTCTGCTTAAAACAACGAAAATGCAAAAAGCTCATCAGAAAAGAAAGGCTGCCTTTCATCGAAGGCAAATTAATTTAGGTTTTATCCAATCTAACCTAAATTCATCAAAGGCGGCAAACAAGCTTAGCAACGTAAATTCTTTGACAATAAATCACTTTTCGGCCGCAGAGGATGTAAAGGATGTAAGCAATAAAAAAGAATTTTTTGGCTATTACTTCAATTGCTGGCTTTACGGCCACAAAAAGAAGTAATGCCAGAAACTAGAATAGCCACATCCGTCTTATGATCATTTGAATGAATTCACAACCAAGCAGAAGGAAAAAGAAGATAAAAATGTCGATTTGGATTTGCTTGCGATTTTTAGTAGAGCACAAGCCAAGCCCTCCTTCATCAATTCTGCCCAGACATAGCATTATAAGGAAACTTCTAACAAATTTCCACCATCTACCAGGAAGAAGGAAGAATCTAGGTAGAGTCGATGAGGGACGCAACTAGGGCTCCAAATCTTTGGTTAGAATCACGACCAAATTATAAAATCCCTCTATGGAATAAGGAATCTAGGCAAAAAAATTTTATAGTCCAAACTCTGGACAGTCAATTAAATGTTTTCTCAAAGACCAAATATGCAAAGCAGGTCTTAGGCTATGGGACAGCTAAGGTGGGAAAGCCTAAGCATTTTTTAAAATGTAATACCAATGACCCCCTACTTGCCAAGGGGGAAGGCAGGACCTTTCCTACCCAAGTGCCTCCCGCTAGCCCTACTAAGCAAGATCTCTCATGGCATATGATACAAAGAAAAAAAAAGGAGCCTTCCGTTAGCATGCCAAAGCAAGACACTACATGGAAGACAGTAAAAGGCAAGAAAAAGGTATCAAGGTCTTCTTCACCTCTTAGTTCTTTCAACATTGCTCTGAATAACTCCTTTGAAGTGCTTAGTGAGAAGGATAAAAGTTACAAATCTTACACTCCCCCCCATAAAAGGGCTAGGGTTTTGGGTGATCTGGGCTATAGGTATTGGCACATCAAGAAGGATGGCTCCCATCCATCAGACAAAGGTACCTACCCTCATCCCACTAAAACCCTACCCTCTTATGAGGAAAAAAATAAGCGAAGTGATAATTCTAGCTCTGTGGATTATGATGATTTGAAAATTATTATTAAATATAGCCCTCCTCACCGGAGAAGGTTGGAGAGGCCTTTATCTGTTAAAACATCAAAGCATAAGTTTAATCATGACATTAAAGTAGACAAATCTCATAATGGCACTAACAATGCAACATATACACCTCCTCATAGGCGTTTTAATCATCAGAAAAAAGGTAAGGTTCCTTGTGAATTGCAATATGATACAATTATATTAGATAATGATGATATTGTGCAAAGACAAAAGCTTTTAGTAGAATCAAAGCTTTTAGTAGAATCAGGTTTGATTTGCTGCTGGAATGGAGCTGGAGTATCTATTAAAGATGTGAAAAAAGGACTATTGGCACAACTCCCTGGGGAGTTAAGTATATCACCTCTCAAAGATAACTTCTTTTACATAAATTTTCTTAACAAAACCTTAAAGGAAAGCATTATGAATAAGAATGTTTTGAAGTTCTAGAATATTCCCTTCTCTTTATTTGATTGGTTGCCTTTATTTAATCCTCTGCATTTAAAGGATTTCATTATAGAAAAAGCTATCACTCTTAAAAATTTGCCTTTAGAACTGTCTAGCAAAGAAATACTCTATTTGATAGGTAATAAAATAGGCAATTTTAAAAGAACTGCTGAGTCAGCATTTGAATAGGTGGATAAAACAATTATTGTAGAGATGAATTTCCATCAAAAACATATTCCCCCCATTCAAATATGGTTTAATAATAATTCTGTCATAATCAATCCAACAATTACAGAAAACTTTATTGAGGTAAACAAAGAAACATCAAAGCCACATAAAAATATAATTTTTTAATCTAAAACTAATAAAGATATAGAGATTCATCTTTGTAATGATAGAGGAGGTTTTGTATACAGACCTCTAAGTGATGAAGTTTGAATTAATAATCAAGAAGACCATATAATAAAGGAAAAACCGATTAATATACCTATTGTTAATTTAGCATCTCCCTAAACAACTGAAGCATTACTTCCACTAGATAAAAATTCATTAAACATTAACAGGAAAGAACCTTACGAAGATTTAAATAGGGAGATTAAATCAGAACAAACAGAGCTGGGAAAAAACAATAATAAAACCTATTTACAAGATGAAGGAAATAGGATTGATCTACCAACAAATCTGATTTTGAAACCTGAATGTGCTGATGTAGTAGAACTAGTTGATCAGGTAAACAAAGCAGAAGAGGAGGTAAATCAAAGCATTAACTACTTGAGAGAATCATTAACGGAAGAACTAATGGACACGTTTCTGGACAAAATTTGTGATTTCGATGAATTAAAATTCCAAAAGGAAATCCTAATTAAGAAAATTTAGGAATGCATTTTAGAAGAAAATAAGGAGTAGGATAATAGTCCTAACCAGCCTTTCCTTCCTTCTCCCCCAGAAAAGGAAGCTTCATGAATTGCATTTTTGGATAATCTAGATAATTATTCAGAACAATCAGACAAACAAATCAAAAAAGAAGCTAAAGATAGGCTTAGTGCTAAAAAGGATAATATAAATGATAAAGAAAATATTAATGATCCAATCATCATTAAAGGGAGGGAACTAGCTATTGATATCCCCTTAGAGTTAGAAGCATTAAAACTAGATTTATCAGGGAAAGCTGAAGATTTAAAAGAAATTTATGGCAAGGAGATCATAGATAGAGTTGAACCCCTAGATCATACCTTAAATGAGAAAAAAAAATTGGATAACCGGGGCAATCCTATAATAGGGTATGATGGAGAAGCAACTTTGGTTAAAGACGCAATTGAAGGCCTTTTCAGGATCACTAACAAAAATAGAGAATTGGGCATAGCTTTGAATAGAGGTAGTCTAAGCACACCTAATATTAATAAACTCAAAAAGAAAAGAGGTAGGAAGTTAGCCGTTGAGCTGAGAGCTCTGGATGGTAATGTAGGTAACCAAAAAAAGATAGCAGATATTCTGAACACAGGGAAGGGGAAGGTCCTTCCCAAAGAACAATAAAAGTCACTACTTGGAATGTTAGGTGTCTAAATGCCCCTAACAAACAACAATTAATCAAAAGATATTTAAGAAACTTTGATTCCGAAATCATTATGTTACAGGAAACTAATCTTAATAGAGAGGAAAGTACTAAGTTTAGTAAAAGACTAGGTATATGGAAGGCATAATATGTTTCATCAATATGCCTCTCAGGTGGATTGGCAGTCCTATGGGACCCTTGTAAAGTAATGGCCCAACTCGTACTCACTAATGATAACTGGATGACATTAACAATTAAAAGCCTAAAATCCGATTTAAAATTTAACTTGATCAATGTATACAGGCCAATCTCTAATGAGGAAAAAAGAAAAGTATGGATGGAATTACAAACCCTTCTAATTGAACAACGAGAACATCCTTTTATCATCGGAGGAGATTTCAATGCTATCTTAAATCTAGAGGAAAAATATGGAGGCTCTCAATATATTTCGCAAGGTCATAAAGACTTTAGCAAATGGGTTGTGGATAATCATTTAATAAGCATAAATACTATTAATGGAGTTTATACTTGGAATAATAGAAGAATTGGTTTTAGCTACATAGCTTAAAAATTAGATAGATTCTTTACTAGAACTAACCCTGAAAACTTTAATCAAATAGTCAGTGCGGAGATACTTCCAGAAGCAGGATTGGATCACTTCCCCGTCAGGCTTACCATAACAAAAAATTCTAAACCCTTGAGGAACCTATTTAAATTTGAATTTATGTGGTTCCAAAATTCAGAATTCATAATCCTTCTTGAAGAATGGTGGAAACAAATCTTGATCAAAGGATAAAAAATGTTCTGCTTAACAGAAAAATTAAAAATTATAAAAAATAAAGCGTTAGAATGGAACAAGAATCACTTTAATAACATATTCGAAGAGAAAGTCCAGGTAGAACAAGAAATAACTGATCTTAATAATATAGTAATAGAACAAGGTATGAACAATCTTAGTTACCATAAGGAAAAAGAACTGATGGCTAAATACAATGATATCCTCTTCAAAGAAGAAATCTTCTAGAAGCAAAAATCCAGGGAATCTTGGCTTAAGGAGGGCGACATCAATACTAAATTCTTTCATAATACAACTAATTTTAAAAGGAGCATTAATAGAATAGCCAAAATTAAGATAGCCAAGGGACTTATTACTGAGGATCCTATACAAATCTCAAATGCTCTAACGAATTTTTATTACTCCCTACTCAATACTACAGAAGCAACTGACCTATATGCCCAAAATGAAATGCTTAAAGCCATTCCTAAGTTGATTACGGATTCTGACAACAAAATAATGAATAATAAGTTCACATTAGAAGAGGTCAAAGTAGCAGTGTTTCAACTCCATCCGGATAAAGCTCTAGGCCCAGATGGTTTCCAAGCCGGCTTTTTTTAAAAATGCTGGCATTTTGTTGGAGAAGAGGTGTGGCAAGCTATGGAAGCTACTAGAAATTTAGGATCTCTATTAAGTGAGATTAACAACACCTTTTTTACTCTAATTCTGAAGAAAAATGAGAGTACAAAACCAGGGGATTTCAGACCTATCTCCCTATGTAATACCATATATAAGATCCTTTCAAAATGCTTAGAAAATAGACTCAAATCCATCCTTCCAATGATTATCTCAGAATAGTAGACGGGTTTTGTAGCAAATAGATCAATTTTGGATGGAATTATTATAGCGCAAGAAATAGTCCATACCGCTCAAATAACAAAGGAACCTAGTATGCTAATGAAAATTGACATCCAAAAAGCATATGATAAAGTAGATTGGAGATTCCTGTGCAAATGCATGGAAGCGTTCAGCTTCTCTAAACAATGGATTAACCTTATCTTTAACTACATCTCAACTCCCAAAATTTCTATTCTTGTCAATGGTACCCCAGAAGGCTTCTTCAGTATATCCAGGGGCATCCGGCAAGGAGATCCATTATCCCCTTTTCTTTATGTCATTATGGTAGAAGCGTTAGGTAGATCAATTACAAAGCAACATTTGGAAGGGAAAATCTTGGGATTAAAGGCCTCGAAAAATGTTCCGAATATCACCCACCAGTAGTTTGTAGATGATATGATTTTACCTAGCTCAGCTAATAGATAGGAAGTGAGAGCTTTCAAAAGCATTTTAAATCTTTATGCGAAAGCCTCAGGTCAACTTGTTAACTCTACTAAGTCAAAAATTTTCTTTATTAATACTAGTCCGAAAATTGAAAAAGAAATTTGTGGTATGATGGGATACAAAATTGGCAAATTTTTGTGTAAATACTTAGGTATTGATTTGGATATAGGTCTCTTATCTTCCAAACTATGGCAACAAGTCATAACCAAAGTACAAAATAAGAAGAGCTCATGGAAAGGAAAGTGGTTAACTAAAGAAGGTAGGACAACAATGATCAAATCTATCCTTTCAGCCATTCCCATGTATCATTTGTTTGTCCTACCCCTTCGGATTTGCGTTAAAAAGGAATTAGATAAAATGCTTCGAGAATTATATTGGCAAGGTCCCTCCGAGGACAAAAAACTTGCCCTTATTAAATGGTATACTTTATACAAACTGATTTCAAAAGGGGGTCTAGGCATCAAAAATTTACTATGGCAAAATCAAGCCCTCAGGGCTAAACTTGTATGGAGAATGTACAAAGAATCAAGCAGTAAGTGGGAATCAATTTTATTACATAAGTACATCCCTGATGCGGACCCCATCAACATTTTCAGGTCACAATCACATGTTAAAGGATCTCGGATATGGAATTTTATTAAGGAATGCAGAGGGATTATTAGCAAATTCCTATCTTGGGATGTAGGAGTAGGAGATCAAGCTTTATTTTGGGATGATTCGTGGGCAGGTCATCCCCCCCTTAACAAACTGGGCTTCTCCAAGGAGTTTATGGAAGAATGCAAAAGAGTCATAGGCGTATATCTTAAGGACTACTTATGCAAGAAGGATGACACTAACTGGAATGCTCCAAATGTAATTGATGATGTATGGCATGAGAAGCATAAACTCTTGGAAATCTTAAATGATAGAGAGGTAACACTTAAAAATAGACCGGATACTTTAATATGGGTAGGATCTAACAATAGAAAATTCTCTGTTAAGGTGGGTTACAACTCAATTATTAGGGACCAAAATATGGATAACATAGATATACCTTTGAACCTTTGTTGGAACGAATCTTGCCTCCCTAAAGCTGGTATGTTTCTATGGGCGGCTTTGCAAAATAGAATTCTTACAGCAGACAGGCTTAATAAATTAGGATTCGAAGGGCCATCTAGATGCCCTTTGTGTGAAAATCATTCTGAGGATGTCAATCACATCCTCCTTAATTGCCCTTTCTCCCAAAATTGCTAGAATTGGCTTCATCAGAGTCTAGGCTGGAAATCTGCTTCCCATTGTGATTTAATCAGCAACCTCAAGCATGGCCTTCTTTGTATAAAGACAACCTTTTCAAGGATATTTGGACAATATCACCTTCAATAGTAGTATGGGAATTATGGAAAGAAAGAAACAAAAGGATTTTTACAGATAAAAAATTAACATGGATCTCAATAACTAACAAGATAGAAGCATCTATTGTAGAGATTATTAATAGCAAACTGAGGGAAAGATAGAGCTATGAGGACTCCTTTAAGAGCTGGGATAATAGAATCAAGTGCAAATGGCCAAAATTAGCTATCCCTCCCCTCTATGGTAAAGGGGGTTCCAAAACTAAAGCGGACAGATCATCCTGTAAATGGATACCCCTGAAAGTTGGATGGTATAAACTCAACTTTGATAGAGCTTCACGAGGCAATCCTAGGATAGCAGGTATTGGAGGGATCATCCATAACTGGAATCAGAAGTGGTTGCAAAATTTTTGAGACCCATTAGCCCTACAACCAACAATATGGCTGAATGTGTAGCGGCATTAGAAGGGCTTAAATTATGCAAGAATCTTAACATTTCAAAAGTAATTATTGAAGGAGACTCCCAAATTATTATCAATGCCATTCACACTAAAAAAACTCCTAATTGGGTTTTGAATTAAAAAATAGAAGAGATTAATCTATTAATGGATAGTATTTCAAATTACGAAATCAGACATACCTTTAGAGAAGGAAACACAGAGGCCGACAAGTTAGCTAATCTAGGGGCCAACGGAGTGGTAACAATGGAACATTATATATAATAGTTTTTAAGAGGTACCTTAATGATTAGGTTAAGGCACAGACCTTACCCTGTGCTAACTTGAATAGTAAGAATGGGAAATTGATCTTCCTTTTAGGATATAGGAACCTTATAAGAGGCTTTTTATCCATAGGAATCTCTTCTTACTTATAAGGATACATGAGCTATATGGGTAGCTATTTTAACTATAGCAATATCCAGGACCCTATAGCTATTTTAACTATAACAATATAGCTATGATATGGATCATAGCTCCAGACATCAAAAGAGGTACCAGGCATGCCAAAGCTGAGAAAGAGATAGAGGAGAGTATCATAGTCATGAGAAGAGATAACCACAAATGGTTATGCACCAAGGTTACATGCAATTCTAATGTCTAATCTCTATAGTGTTATGGAATTTGAGGCTAGAATCTAGTATATATTAAGGTAGGAACCACTATTGCAATAGAACTTTGTGAATAGTGATGGATATCTAAGTGTTGACAAGTTATGTATATATAGTTAGAATATGTGGGATTAAGGACATCATATTCAGTTAAATGTAAATATTGACTTCCTAGATATTCAGTTTTCTTCCACAAAAGATAGAAGATGGACAAAGGTTTGCTGGGATGGAAAAGATGTTATGTAAAAAGGTATATCAAGATATGTAAAGGAATACTGTATACATAATATAAATAAACTTTTTAGTAAATTGGTCCTCTGTTTGTTGATAGATAATGTTACTGAGATAGATAGAAAATTCATAGAAAAAAGGAGAAATATACCTAAAATGGTTCAACATCTATGCAGTAAGCAAAACATTTATGATGTTGCTATAGATATCTCAAACTAAATTCATGGATACAAATCTCACAGTAATGGTGGTAATAGCTAGAACAACTATCAATATAAGAATATAACTCATCCTTAAGCTAACGGTCATTAAGAACACTTGCGGATGCATATAGATATATATACAAATAACAATGTCTATATATGTATAAAAATTATGCAATGGGAAGAATGGTGTTTTCAATGAGAATTTAGCATAACAATAGTTACTTTGAGAAATCTGTTCATTACTCTAATGATACAGTTATCTTAACAATTGGACTAATAGAATCATGTTATCAAAATGTGTTAAATCTTGGTCTCCAAACTTTTAAACAGATGTGGTTGGATACCTATAAGTTGAAAGATTCACATATGATTTTCTATAACTTAAGTATGGAAATCTATAATCTCAAGCCAGGAACAATTAGTATGCACATATACATATATTATATATGGATGTATACATGTATAATATATGTATATTTGCACACTAATTTATATATATAACTGTACACATCATAGACTATATGTGTACATTTATATATATATCTAAACTCTCTGCGGGCAAGCATCCTTAGCTTTTTAGATATTAGTAATTCCTTCCATCCTACCATGCACAAGGCTCTTTGGATTAGCTCTATGATTTGAAGATGCATTTGGAGGCATACCACTGAATTAAGCCTGTATACACCAATGTACAGGCTGCATGGTCGTATTAAAAAGTTTAAAAAAGATGCTTCTGATGATTAAACATAAAGCTCAATGGATAAAAATGTTATGCTCTCCTTACTATTTTTCACTTGATGTTGAATACATCGTAGATTGGTTATACTCATTGCATAATCTTCAGCTGAATTGGATTCAAAGACAAGAAAGCTAATCTCTCCTAAGTATATACACATCAAATGGTGCAAGTATTTACATATTCATAATGCATGATGTATGTACCTTTTGCATTTTCTGGTAACTTTCAGGCCCTTTGGAGGCCTGGAGGCATCATTTGCTATGAACTGTAGGGCTTTAGGCATTTTTGCCTTATGTATTTGTATCTATATATTCAATATAAATTTTATATATAGATACATATATATCTTCTAAGCCCTGTTCATTCAGAACCCTTAAGGAAAACCTAGAGATTTAGTTATATTCTGCACATATAAATATACTGATATGTATAATAATATAATTCATGTGCTCTCACATTTTTCCCCCTATGTGTTTATACATATGTATTTTCTCCCTGACATATATATGTAGTTGGCTTTGAGAAATTTCTTACACTTAGCCTTAGGAATCTGATTACAGAGATTATAATATAAAGATAGATGTATATATACTAGCAGTAGTATATAGATATCTATATAGAGATGCCTTAAGCCAAGACACATATACTTGCAATATTCAGTACTAGGTCTCCCTCTTATCTTTTACCCTTTAAGGTTAATATGTATATATAAAGGAACGTGGTAAAATGAATTCCTATATTTGAACTTATATGAACAACTGAATTAGGTGAAGTTTGTAAATTGGTGATGAGCCTCAAGTATATGGATATTGACTTGCATTATTGAAAATATTTTTAAAAATGCCAACATTTGGCAGGAAAAGTAGGCACAGATGGTAAATATATTTAGTCGAAAGGAAAGCATTAGAACAAAAGGTAATAAAAGGTATTTGTATGGAGGATAATGATAGTATTTATCTAAAAATTGGGAAGTTAGTGATATTCTAAAATTCAGATATTGATAAATTAAAATGATTACTATTTCTCATGAAAAAAGGTATATGGCATATAGCTAGCTAAATTTTACAATGTTAGAAATAGTATCTTATTCCTCTTGATAAAGGTAATCTAACAGGCACTTAGTTATAATTTACTCAAATGATGATATATGGTAAAAGGAGGAGGAATTTTTTTTTCTGATTGATAGAGATAAATAGTGGAAGTGGAAGTTTCTCTTGTCTAACATTTTCAGGTTAAAAGTTTCGTATGGAAGAGAAACACTCCTCCTGTCCAAGGAACAAGTAGCAAAAAAAGCACGCTAATGAAGATTATTACAAGAAAATAACGAAGATCCAAGAACAAATAATCAAATTCCTGATCTAAATGTATGGAAATGAAAGGTGTATACCTTCATACAACATCTTATGTAATGTAACCCTAAATATCAATTTTTTAGTAGTGGGTATGCCCACTGAATGTTTATATGTGTATTAAAATCTCGATAGATATCGAGCTGTGGGAATGCCCATGGAAATCATGTATTTTAACAAATCTCAAGAATGTCGAGTCGTGGGTATGCCCACGTATAATTTGTATAAGTACAGGACCTATGGTCCTGGGCAAGGCTAGAGGTTTTCTCAACCCCGCTCTTTCCTACCAGCGCCTATAGCGAGCGGGGTCACACTGTAAAACTATTATTTATATTAATAAAAATCTTTCAAGGCTTTGGCCTTTTACCGATCAAAAAAAAAAAAAAACACTATAGAATCTATATGAGGATATTCTTGATTTTGATCTCTACAAAGGTGTATTTTTTTATTTTTAAAAAATTATCATTAAAAAGATTAGGAGTTATTGAAACAACGCTTTTGTGAAATAATTTCATTTTTATGGTAATTGGACCCAAAGTGGTATAAAACATGCATTTAATAGATATTTCTAACTAGAAAAGTTAAAGCATGTATCTAACTTAGCTAGAATGAATCTAGCTAGACCATTTGTTTGACCAAAATTAATTTTTAATTAGAAATACTAAAATTTAGCTGTGCTGATAAGTTAGCCTAAAAGGTGACACCTGATTGTGCTTTTACCCAAATATAATTAATTAAACTTTTGAAAACTACATAAGGGATAAACATTTAAATGTGAAATCATTTCTTGAATTATTGTAAGATATTGACAATTGGTGTTCTTATAAGCTATTTTCAGAATATCATTTATAGAGCATGACTTAGAGGGGACAAGGTAGTTTTAATGGCCATCTTTTTTAGGATGTTCACTTTTTTCCATTACCCCTAAAAATATGGGAATCTGACATCAGGATTGAAAAAGACATCTTCATGGGCCTATATGCAAGTTTTTCAAATTGAATGCAGATTCCTGGACCTTATTTTATATACCTCTCACTTATGTGATTGAGGTTAGTTCTTCATTCTCTCTTTCTTGGAGGTGAATGCTTGTAGCTCTAGAGAAGTAGATTGATATACTTGGATCCTTTTCACTGAATATAAGAAGTATTCCTTCTTTTCCTTGTTCATTTTTTGAGATTTCCATTAATATTCATGTCAAAGTTATTATGATTCTATTTATCCTTTACTTTGCATGTTTGTTCAAGTTGAATGTTCAGGAAAGTGTTTTGCAACCGTTATTCTAATCTGTGTACCTTTGGGTTTTAAGTTGTGGAATCTTTTCCCTTCTTTTAGTCCAAGTACCTCTTTATTTCAAGGATTATCAAGGTAGATAGGGTCAAGTTGTGAGTTACTAGGTTATTTCAAGTGTCATTGTGAGTATTGCTTCATTTTGTGGATCTATTCAAATTCAGTGAATCACCTAGTTTAGTTTCAGTTTCATGCACACTCTCTCCCTTTTCCTTCAAAGTTTAGTTAAGTTTCAGGTGATTCAAGGGGAATCCAACCCCTAATATAGAGGTCTACTTTCTGATAGGTTACCCATAGCCTGAAAGTAGTCCCATGTTTCACAGGATTGCTAGGTCCACACTTAGCCATATTCGGGTGCAATCCCTAGTGACAATAGTTTTTGGCACGCCTGGTGGGATAGTGATGTTTCCCATCATTCACTAAGATTTTGGTGTGATCCTCAATGCAATCAACCTTTAGAGGTAGTTTGTTCCAAAAACCATGGTGACTCTGAGAAAAATCTACTGGTTGAAGCAGTCCAAGTGCTGGTAAGTTTCATAAAATCACCTTTTTACCAGCTCATTTGATGAATACGCATGTCAATCCATAATGCATATTTTCCCTATCACCCCTATAACGCCTTGCCAGGCAACCCAAGAGGACAAGACATAAAACCTCTATAAAATACAAGTAGTAAATTTCTTTTTTTTTATTTTAACTAGAATAATATTCATCACTACACTTCATATTTCTAAAATAAGAAATAATTTTCTACTACTTGAAGGTAAGATTTATACAACTTAAGTCCTCGCAGGTTCCCTAACGTCGCTACTGAAGCAACATCATATAAACCATTTACATGCATAAGATATTCATGGAATCATGAGCTTAAAAGATTTATGTTCATTTTAATGCACCAAGTTAAATGTCCCTAACTTATTTCTTTTATTAAACATAAGTTATTCATCCAACATCATTATTCCTTTTATCAACTCATTCCATAAATTCATATTGATTTCATCTGCATCTACTATCCTTTATATCACTTTTCTCTAATAATTTAGTTAAGAGATTAATATTCATTAAGGTAGGCATTATCCTAGGTACTTCATTAACATGAACCAAGTATTAACATTATAATCAAGTTACTATTTTATTTCATTGTTTCATAACCATTCATTGTTAATAATTCCAATCACTAATCTATCATTTCTCAATATTTTCCTTGGATCCTTTCATCAAGAGAGAATACATTATTGTTGCGATACATCATTATATATAACTATATTTAAGATTATTTCCTTTACATATGGACAACATAAGAGGATAGGAGAAATAACATAAAAACTTTCTTTTAATGCTAGTAACATGTCCAATATTCCACATTCTTTTCCCTTTCTTTTACCTAGAACTACCCATTCCCTTATGCATTTCTTTGAATTGAGATTACATCAATACTACCAGACTCCTTTTAGGAGATTAAAATTACATGAATACAAATACATAAGTACATCTCAACATATTAAAATATCCAATAAGAAATCTTCAACTGCAGATCTGGAAAGGAATATGTGCTACGATCATCCAGAGAATCACGAACAATACCTCGATATAAATATTAACCACCAAACCACATGGAACCAATAGGCCCACTCCCCTAAGCTAGGAGATAGAACCAAAGGCCCATACAAGGGGTAACAACTAGGAAATTCCTAAGGTGGTGATAAAATTTCCCCAAAGTCACAACACAAAAGAAAAGACAAGAAGACCACAAGGACTACCAGAGGCATGATCAAATTTGGTAGAGACTCTAAGCTACAAGCTAGGTGAGTGTCATCACATAGCCCTCACCCCTTGGGTTGTCCTGGTACTAGCCACTCTTGGCCCCGGCCCCCAAGTAGGCACATGCGGAATCGAATGCCTCTCATACAGATAAGGTCATTTAGTCGTACCTACGCATAGGTACCTTCTCCCACTCCCATCCTTAGTCTTTACTAGAACTAAAGGCATGGGTGAGGCACAATTAATCTTGATTAGTGTGTAATTTCCCATTCCAATAATCTCCCATTCCCAATTCATTTATTTAGGTTATCACTTAATTAAATAACGCATAGTAGGTTATCTTGGTACTAGCCACTTAGGGCCCCGGCCCCTCACTATGAGCCACTCACCTAGTGTACTTAGGTTCCCTAAAATACATATAAAAATCATAAGAACATAATATATCCATCATCAAGAATTCATATAAATTCCATAACAACATTTGATTGAGTTTAGGAAAACATATGTTGTCCCTAGTCCACTTGACAACCCTAAACCCAATATGGCATTCAGAATGTTCCAAACATATAATAAGACATCCAAGTGATATTATAAACATATTCAAAGTACACATAGATCCAATTAACCAAAAAAAAATTCTAATAGCCTCTGGTAACCATACAAAACCCTAAGACTTAGTGATGTTCTTAAACTGAATTATTTCAAGCAAGGATTAAATGCAAAGAATAGTCATCATAGAACAGTCATCCATATCTTCCAAAAAAATAATAATAAATACAATCTCTTAAGTGGAGATTTAGATAACATAATTATGGACTCTCAATTTTATTTTTAGGAAGATCCAACGGTGGGAAAGAAAGTTATGACTTCTAGTTTAAAACAGAAAATTATGGTTAGGGTTCAGACCTGCCTTCACTAAAACGATTGTAATTTTCACAAAACATAATTAAAATTCTCCAAACCAATTGGAAATGAAAGATAAGACTTAGGAGAATATTTGATATCAAATTTATAATTTTATATAATCATATCAGCTTGTAGCATATGAATACATTTGACAGAAAATTTGGAATCAAGAATGGACAGGCATAGTCTGCCGACTATGCCAAAATGTCAAAAATAAGGCATTAATTAGATCCTAAAAATAAAATCAGAGAGATACCCATTTTAGATCTGTGAATTTTACTTCTTAAAAATCAATTTAGTAAAACCATAGATGCAATTTAAATTATTATAATGATAGATCTCCAAAAATGGGTTGCTAAAAACTCTAGGAAAACACATGCCAATTCTTACAAACAAAAACTCAAAACTATAAAATAACTATAGAAATGAAAATTACAAATATAATAAATAATGATAATATATAAATAAATCCATAATCTATTAGAGACATTAAGTAACTAAAATATTCAATCCATACCTCATGTCCTACAAAGGTTGAATCAAAGAAGGAAGGAAACAAAAGATAAGACAAATCCAAACTTGAGATGCATCCTTCAAACCCTATCCACTTTCAGAAATCTCCATGAAAGAAAGAAATAATTCCACAGCAAAGAATCCCTCTCTCAACTACTGAAATTCTCACAAAAAATATCTCTCTCCCAAAAGCAAAGATAACCAAAAATTCTTAAAGACATGTGCTTACAAACTCTCCCTCACATCTCCAAGTTTTCTCTCCAAAATCTCCATGAAAAGTAAGGCCATCCTCTCCTCAATGCTTCAGCCCCAAAATCCCCCTCCCTTCAAATGAGAAAGTAGTGCATATAAATAGATTTCCAAAGATTGAGAGGAAAAGTAACCAACTCCCAACTAACTCTTAACTAAAGGGTATTATAAAATAACTTAATATCATACAACTATATTACTCAAATATACAATAAAAGATGATTTGTATTCATTCATACACATATGTAATATTATCCTAACATATATGCATATGACATCATTAATTATATATATATATATATATATATATATATATATATACACATATACATATACATATACATATACATATGTGTATGTGTATGTGTATGTGTATGTGTATGTGTATGTGTATGTGTATGTGTATGTGTATGTATGTATATATGTATATATATGTATATATATATATATATATATATATATAAAACCTATCCACATTATTAATAATTAACAATTGAGAATAATATACCTCGCATTATTTAATATTTAATTATTAATAATACTATACTTTACATTAATCCCAAAATATACACCATCAACAATATCTACAATAATTAACATATAATCACATATAAATTTTATATATATGTGTGTGTGTGTGTGTGTGTGTGTGCGCGCGCCCATATATATATTTCTATATATATATTTATATTTATATTTATATAGATACATGCCAAATACCAAACACTATAATCTATAAGATTATGAAGTAATAGATCCCAATATTATTACCTATTTATAATTACTATAGGATATAACACTGAGATAGAATAAAATCACATGCCTCAAAATAAATCTAATCATCCAAAGAGGCCATAAAAATCAACTATGAAACATATCGAGAAAACCATAAGATCAAACAAGGTCAACCAAAGTCAACAAGGAAAGTTAAGCCAAACTCCTGACCAAACATGAAACCCTGAAACACAACATAGAGAGATTAACTAAGTATCATACCAAGAAGGAGAAATAAATAAAATAAGTAAAAAAATCATACAACCAAATGAAGTCAAGTGGCCACAAGGCACTAACTACAACAATGCCCAACCGAGTGCGCTGGATCTAGGTTTTTCACCCAAAGGTTGACTGACAAAGAAGGAACCCTAATATTCCCAAATTGGAATAATGACAAAGGAAGACTCATGTAGGGGCCTTAGTACTATCTCCATAACAACAACCATCGAGGATTTGAGGGCACGCTCAGACCTGTGAAGCCAGGTGAAGTCGATGCCTGGTACCTGCAAGCCTGCATCACAAAGAAGAAATACATATGCACAAATATACATATAAAAGAAGACATTGCAGACAGATGACTAGGATCGATACATCGTGTGGACCTCAGCTATGTGAGTAACTATGACTTCATCCTGAATCATGAAAACACATCATGTATATATATACACTCAAAGCATGTAGCATCATCATCATGAATGTTAGAATCTCAAGCATTGTGTTAGTCTCTTATCAATACTAATAATAAATCAACATAATCAAATCATCAAGTGAGATACAAGATTCATCCAAAGTAACCTTAATAGAAGAAAATATAAATAATCACTTGTATATATCTATCAAGTACATATCATATAATATCCTAACTATATTCATAAGGGTCTTGAAGGTACTCAATACATACATGGAGATAAATACAAACAAAAATGATACCTTTAGATAGTATGTCTGATATTAGAATCCTTGAGTACTAGCTTATGAAATTATTATAAACAACTATAGGAATAGATCAAACAAGTATCATGAACAACTTAAGCTATAAGAAAACATCAAAAGATCTTAATTCTTTCAAAAACACAAAACTTATATTAGGGTTAGAGGGGTATTACAACCCCCCATATCATGAGAAAGGTACCCATGTGTTGTCATTCATGTCATATCAAATTAGAAAAGTAGCAACATATAGCCAAAATGGCCCACCAAAAGAAAATTACCAGCATGCACTAGCATACCCTCCTACCTAGCATCAAGCATCCTGGCAACATTCTTATGAACCACCCTATGAGGGTCACCATTACAACCCTCAAAATCAGTCCAACACTACTTCAACTATGAACTCCAATGACTGGTTGGAAATTTTTTGAGAAGAAATTAGCTCTTTCATGAAAGACTATGTGGAGATGAGGGCCTAGAAAGAGGAGCTTTCAAGGTGGTATATGGAAGTAATGGCTCAGAAAGAAGAGTTCTCAAGGAAGCTAGAGAGCCAAATGGAAACACAAGAGAAGATCCATGAAGAAATTATTTAATAGTATAAAGAATTAATAAGGGTCATCTATTTGACAGCTACAAAAAATGAGAAGGATTTATGAAAAGAGTTAGTAGAAAATGATGAATTTCATGATCATGAGCAAGAGACACTTGCTAAACAGATTTCAGAAAAGGATCAATTGATTAAGAATTTGTTGGCAAAAACATGAAGTCAAGGAGATCAAGAAGTTATTTTTTCCCCAACACAAGAAAGTTCACCAGATCCACTAGAGGGCAATAAGAACTTAATGCACTCTTGGAGACCCTCATGGACCATGTATCCAAGTTTTGAAATGCCAAATATTTTTAAGGAGGTCTAGGAGGAGATGCCTCATGCCGCTGAAGAGGACCTAGAAGCTCTGCAAACTAGACAAGAGAATCAAAAGGTTCAAATTCCAAGTTTCTTGCCTGGTAAGTCCCCCAGCACTTCTATTGAAATTCCAAGCTTTAGGATTTCTCCTTTGGTTTAGAATCTTAGTCAATAGGGGCCTAACCTCCATACATTTTTAGAGCCTATTCATGACATCATCTCAGATTTATAGACATTCCATTCCATTCCTATAAAAGAGACACCTAAAAGGTTTGACTTCATAAGTGACAGTGGGCCCATCCTACAACAGATAAAGCCTTATGAGCCAATCCCTGAAGAGACCCTCACACCTCGTAGAATTTCAAGCCACTAGAAAGAAGATAATTTTTGTCTCTTAGGTGTACTTTTTCATGATGATCATGAGGAACAAGTACACTTATTAAATTTTGATGAATTAGAGTAGTAAGACAAGGGTTAGGGAGCAAGTGAAGAAGGTGAGATCCTAACTGATTTATTTGAGGAAATGCCTTCTTATATTGAGCAAGAAGAGGTAATTCAAGATTTACTAGTTGAGCTCATGTATTATGATAAGAAAGATGATATAATTTTTGCTAACTTAGGACAAAAAGAAGATTTTGATTCCATGATTAATGCTTTTTGGTCAACTCTTGTTGGTGTTCCTCATCTTCCTGAAATAGATAATAACATGCATGTTCTTAAGGAAGACTTTTCATTTCAAGAGGTTAATGTTGTTCCAGTTATAGATTCTAGACCTATATGCAATAAAGTGGTGAATGAATCTCAGGGATCATGTTTCCTAGACAATGAGGAAGGACCAGTGGTGCAATTTGATAACTTTGATGAGCTATTGGCTTTTCCAACTGAAGAAGAGGATGATCATCTAACTGTAGAAGAAGAATTGGTATGGTAGACTATCATGGGGGGGGGGGGGGGGGGGCAGAATTTTGCTATATTCATACTCTTGAGAGGATGTCCTATCAGATACCTTGCTCAGGTGGGGTCAAATGAACCATCCATATTCAAGGATTCAATGGAGGGTGATGTCAGAAGTTCATTTCTTGGTGACCAGGAGCTTTTTTAGTCTTATCAAACTCCCTGGAAAGACAACACCTATGATCTAATTAAGGTTAGTGCTTTGGACTACCAATTTTAAAAGTTGATATGCCAGGTAGTTCAGTTTGTTTTTGTGTTCCATATTCTCCTCATTGGCATTAAAGGTGCAAGGTATAACACCCTGAGGAGGATGGGAAGTTATTTCAACAATCTAATCAAAGGATTTGTTTGACCAATTTACTAATACTAGTAGAGTAGGGTAGGATAGGAGTTTTTTAGTTTTGTGTTCCCTAAATGCTTCAGCACAAGTTTGCTTTCAATTTTCAGTTTGGTTTTGGTTAGCAATAAGCCAGAGCAGTTTGTCTCAGGCGTTCAATTTCAATTTTGTTAGAGAAGGAGCTGTTTGGTTAAAGCTAAGTCCATTTCTAGATTCTAAGACTCTGTGCCCAATAGATTCAAAGTCAACCGGTCAAGGGTGCTTAGCAGGAAAGCACTTAGTTGAGGTCACCAGAATGTTATCATATTTTTAATCACCTTTTGGAGACCTAATTACTAAATGAGGCTACAGTACCCTAGTTTGGATTATTAGGTGGTCTTTCTTAAATTTGTGTTCATTTCATAGTAAGATACATGAGAAGGAAAGGAAATGTTTACATCTAAAGTATTACATGTATATGTGCCAATATCTTAAATGTGATATACAAAAGAAAGAACTAGAAAGATCATTCATCTGAGCTCACATAGGCCATGAGCATAGCCATTTTTAGAAATGCATAAATGAGTACAGACATACATAAAATGATGAACATAAGTACTAGGGTACCAGACATTGCTTGGTAGTGGAGCATTGATCCCATTTTGTCCTATGTGCTCTTGTGATCCAGAACCTACAAAGAAGAGAGAAAGGTATGGGGGTTAGATCTAATAGATCTAAGAAATGTATGGTATCATAATATTTAATCTCATCTAAAAGCACACATATATGCACTCAGGCATACACTTCTAACAATGGCTATGATACAGGGCATGTGCACTCAGGAAAGATGATGCAGGAATGAAAAAGTGATACCATGTTTTCACTAACTTGTTTGTTCCATGTGTAGATACAAAAGAAGCTGATTCACTATTGTTTGTCTCATTTAGATAATCAAAGCACTAAGAGGATGGTCTTTCCAAAAGACCATCCTTGAAATGCAGTGAATGTCTGTACAACAACAATCCAAAGATGTTGGAATCTAGATGAATGATGTTGCCCTGTGATATGGGCTCTATAAGGAAAACCTCCAAATTTCCTTGGAAAAAACCACATCACGGGCCAAGAGCACCCATAATCACCATAGGGAAGCAACTAGATGAAGTAGTATCAGTGGAACATTTAGAGATCACAAAGGTAGAACAATGAAGAATGGTCAAGCACTGAAAATAAAAGAAGTATTGTAGAGTACATCAGATCATCATCAAAATAAAGAATAAGGTACACAAATCTACATTCAGCCATATCACGTAGTCATGGAATATAAGTATTCAAATCTGTATTTGGAAGAGAGCTACAGGTAACAAAGTAACTATAGTGACATAAGTACAAGTCTAATGAAATAATGGAACTTCCCTCATTGTATGTACCTTGGGCCAATGAATTTTTACCATTAAAGGGTATCCATGTTCAAATAGTGAAGCTTCATAGCAATTAGACATGAAGATGGAGCCACCATGAAATTCATGTAACAAAAAATTAATGATGTAATGCACTTCCAAAATAGAGCAAGATATGATAATGACAAAAATAGTGTAGATCAACAATGCCATAGATCTAATCATAGGCTACATCAAGTCAAAATAGTGAGTAAAACATTGTCTCCAAAATCCCACAAAACTAGTAAATAACATGAAATGAATGTAGGGATGCCGCAATGAATCTCCACGAGCCTCAAGCCATTTGAAATGGTGGGCATCAACAATAAGTGATGCCATCATCCAATTTCATGGCACCACAAAAATAGTAAGTTGCAATAGAGCACATCAAGTATGATGTACTAAGCTCAACTTAAATATGCACATCATGATGCCCTTACTCCAAATTGATGAACGATGAATATCAAACATAAATCATAATTCCCCAATAAGCTCATGGGCTAGCATCAAGAAGAATACTAGTGAAAGTAACAACAACAAGCCATAAGTTCATAGGTCGTACAGAAGTAAGATCAAAACAATAAGTAAAATGCATGAGTTAATTGTATGCCCGAGCTCAATGGCTCACAATCATTGAATCAAACATCATTGCAATAAAGATCTACATTCACGGGCTGTGTATAATGGAAAAAATAGGGGGAAGCATAAAATGTGAAGTGCAATATCAACAGTCATGATCAAATAAACAAGAGCCAGCAATCATCAACCAAGATGTACCAGCATTTAGTTATAAATAATAAGTGATGCCACAAAATACAATAGTGATGGTATAGTCCAAAAGCTCATGGGTGTCATGAATAGTGGTAATACACAGAACAAATGCCAGGTTAAAACAATGCATTGATGCCTTAGCCGTGTGTCACCAAGCCTTCCCCAAGCAATGAATTGACAATATGCTACAGCAAGGCTCGCAAAACAGTGACCCAACAGCATAAAGATCTACATTTATGGGCTAGAATAAACTCCATGAATGTGATTTCAGTGCACATTCAAATGCCATGTCCTCAAAAATTTAGAGGAGCCGAAGACACATTGTAAATAAAACCTACAACATCCTTGTAATGCAGAGCACAATGCTAGTAAAATCAAATGCAATGAAGTAGAAATACAAAGATGTCCAAGATATTTTCAGTATAGAGGAAGTAAAAACATCATGCCAAAAAACACATGGAATAAAGCATGATATGGGTGCCCTAGTTAATCGACGAGATTTCAAACGTAAAAAACAACCATATAGTGAATCAACAAATGTAGAGAAGACAATATCAAATACCCTATTAGAGCACAACACAATACCCTCAAAAATATAGAGATAGCAATGAAATTGAATGCAAAGGAAATGCAGTGAAGTCAATCACCTACCTTCTAATTTTGTTCATACATCTTGCCAAATGTGGACTCCAACAAGGCCATTTTTCCTATTCATTACCAACAACTTCCCAATCCAAGCACGTGCAGAGCAGGCTGAAGGAAATTTTCAAGTTCTTTTGTTAGTCTGAACACTTAGTCTTCTTTGCAAATCAAGAGCCAAGGGTTAGTGTTAAATGGTTAAATTTATCCTAAGACCCCAAGGTTTTGAAAAAAGGAGGCCCTTTGAAGTTTTAAGGGATGTAAATAATTACAAGGTGGATCTTAAGTTAAAAAATGTAAATATTTTGAATATGTTCTCCCCTTTTAAATTAATTTAATTGGGTTGAAGGACTATTCATAAATATAATTAATTAAACTTTTAGAATCCACATAAGGGATAAAGATTTAAATGTGAAATCATTTCTTGAATTATTGAAAGATATTGAAAATTGGTGTTCTTATAAGCCATTGTCAGAATATCATTTATAGATCATCACTTAGAGGGGACATGGTAGTTTTAATGACCATCTTTTTTAGGATGTTCACTTTTTCCATTACCCCTAGAAATCTGGGAATCTGACATCCAGATTTAAAAAGGCATCTTCATGGGCCTATATGCAAGTTTTTCTATTTTTGGGAGTTGAGGGATTTGAATGTAGATTCCAGGACCTTGTTTTATATACCTCTCACTTATGTGATTGAGGCTAGTTCTTCATTCTCTCTTTCTTGGAGGTGAATGCTTGTAGCTCTGGAGAAGCAGATTGATGTACTTGGCTCCTTTTCATTGAATATAAGCAGTATTCCTTCTTTTCCTTGTTCATTTTCTAAGTTTTCCATTAATGTTCCTGTCAAAGTTATTGTGATTCTTTTTATCCTTTACTTTGCATGCTTGTTCAAGTTGAATGTTTAGGAAAGTGTTTTGCAATTGTTGTTCTAATCTGTGTACCTTTGGGTTTTAAGTTGTGGAAACTTTTCCCTTCTTTTAATCCATGTACCTCTTTATTTCAAGGATTATCAAGGTAGATAGGGTCAAGTTGTGAGTTACCAGGTTATTTCAAGTGTCATTGTGAGTATTTCTTCAATATGTGGATCTATTCAAATTTGGTGAATCACCTAGTTTAGTTTCAGTTTCATGCACTCTCTCTCTCCCTTTTCCTTCAAAGTTTAGTTAAGTTTTAGGTGATTCAAGGGGAAGTTGGCCCCTAATCCAGAGGTCTACTTTCTGATAGGTTACCCACAACCTAAAAGTAGTCCCATGTTTCACA
This sequence comes from Chamaecyparis obtusa, assembly GCA_027943335.1. NCBI lineage: Eukaryota > Viridiplantae > Streptophyta > Pinopsida > Cupressales > Cupressaceae > Chamaecyparis > Chamaecyparis obtusa. The sequence goes on from BSBK01005461.1 coordinate 742,230, forward strand.
AAATTTCTAGGTCCACACTTAGCCATATTCGGGTGCAATTCCTAGTGACAATAATACAAATCAGTGAAGATACACCTAATATGGACCAACTTGCTACACTTGCACAAGAAAAAAATGCCCTGGACATTGAAGTAGAAAAGAGAATTGAAGAGTAGGCATAATCAAAGATACAAGACAAACTAGCAGAGAAAATCAGCCAAGAAGTGGCAATAAATAAAGTCAAGTTATCTGAGGTAATAACCGTCATTCAATCTATTACTCAGATAATAATTCAAATGTTAATAAAACTTTGCACTGTGGAGAACTTCACTGCTGAGATCTGTGAGAAGATAAAACAGCTGGATACTGAAATCCAAGCCAATGCACAAGAAGCCTTAACCAAGCCAAATGCTTTTTATAAGAACATACTCAAAGTTCAAGAGCTTAGGCAGTTAAGAGATGATTTGAGGAAGCATGAGAATAGGATAAGTGACCAAGTCACCAAGCTACAAATAGTGTTGCTTCCCCACCTTAAATTTTTTGAGAAGCATATAGTCAAAGCACAAGATTTAGTTGCAACACCAAAAATTTATGTGTTGGAAAATATCTTTGACATGCATGCACAAGTCAGTCTTGAGCACATTTCTCTAACCAACTTGAAAGAAGAATGGGTGAACCTCTTAGATTCTCTAAAGAAAACCCACCAGCACATAGTTGATAAACTGTAAGTACACAATTTTTGAGTTTGGGATTATTATCAAAAAGGGGGGAAACATAATGTATATGCCAAATTATGTAATTATATGATAAAGTGTACTAGACATATACTGGGAGCATGCACCGAGGGGGAGAAAATTTTTGATAGAAAAGTTATCTATGTATATATGGCAAAGTTAGAATTTTTTTTGAGATATCAGGTATATATACATTACAAAATTTGATACTAATGCAAAAGGGGGAGATTGTTATCTCTATTTGAGAATTAAGTATTTTCATTAGTATCAAAGAAGATTAGTCGGTTACCTATGCTATTCAGACGATAAAAGGAAGAACAATAAGCTACATATACTAGTCGATTAACTATATAAGCCTTCATACCGAGAACTAAAAGGAAACAGCTTGAACCAAGAACCAGAGCAGTATTACTGAGCTTTAGTGTATACCGATACCGAGCATCAGTAAACATCAAGCAGACTAGACATCGAAGCACCAGTGTATTTACCCAACAGTATTGATAGTGTTTACCGAGTAATCCAGGAAACAACATAGTAATCAGTTTTGGCACATTTATCTATGCAAATGGTTACACCGGAATCACAAAACATTTTACCAAGCTCAAGGATCATTTATTGTAGATGTAATCATTAAATTTGATGTCTCTATGTAATTGTCAGATCTAGGTTAATTTTGTATACCATAGATCTTAGGTTATTTTTCCTAAGATGATGTAAACCTGATTAGGTCATGAAGGCTAAGTGGTGATGGAAATCATAGTAGTATGCTATATATTTGTATTTCATGATATTTTGGCATATAGTCTTGATAATTTTTTGACATAAGAATATGAAAGACAAGAAGGAGATCTTGAAGCAGTCATCTTCAAGACATCAGTTTTCAGACAAGGTTGAGCAGTATTTAGAGATATTCAGTCAAGGCTACCGAGTAGTACAAAGGAATAATATCTACACATTAAGGTGATATATATTAATATTTCATATATCTATTTCAGACAAGCATAAGTTGTCAATTATAGATACTTAGTTAGCAAAATATCTTAACACAGTAGACCTAACAGTCTTGTTGTAAATCTCTTTATCGAGTACACACTCAAGTAGTGTTGTTGAAATCCTTCAACCAGGTAGATCTAGTCGATCTTATTATTACTCCTAACAGGGTAAGATCATCATAAGTGATCACAACTTGTATCCTTAACCGACATACTTTATTATCTGTAGTAGTGAAGAATTTGTAAGTGTCATCCCCACCGCAGTTTTTACCTTCTCACAAGGGTTTATGTGTAACCAAAATACTTGTGTTATGTGATTTAATTGTTGTTTGTTTTCATGAAATTTACATTTAAAAGTTAATTGAATGAATGATGCATACAATGGATTCAGTTGGATAGACTACGTTTACTATTGTTTGTTGATTAAGTTTGAAGTTAAAAGTTTTTGATGGCACTGATTCACCCCTCCCCTCTCAGTACCTTACCTCTCCATTCCAACATTTATATAAGATCTTTTATAGTAGATTATAAATATTTGACCACTAAATCATTTTATTCCATGAAATGACATCCAATTATATCATATTATTCATGGACCCTGTTTGATATTTGCACATTTTGCATGCATGTATAGCGAAGATTTCATAGTTGCAAAATCTATAACCCATCAGACCATCTCTATCTTGACAAATGCTTATACTTTGAATCTTTGTGCTCAAGTCTCTCACAGTAGTTGAGGGAATTTGATTTCATTTTATTTCATTAAATATATTTTGTGCACATCTCCTAAGTATTATAATAAATTGATAAATACTAATTAAAAATATTTGAATTAATTGAATTATAAATTATTTTATTAATATTTTAACTAATATAGAAAATTTATTTTTTCTATAAAAATTTAATTTTTATTTTTCACATTTTAATTCTAACTATATTTTTCTATTAGCTTATCCCTCGAACCTCCTTACGTACAAGGGCTAGTATTATGATATTATTTTAATTTGTAAGCATAACGAAGCTCTAAAATTCTTAACTTCTTAGGCCCCATTTGGTTGAGGAATTAGAATTTGACTCAAAATTTGATTATCTTAAAATAAGGTTTTGAAACTCTGGTTTTGTGTATTTGAAAGATAGTTTGGACCATTTGGTTGACCCGAAAGATGACTGAGACAATCCATCTTCTGTGTTTGGTTGCCAATTTTGAAACACATGGTCTTTGCCTATAAACACAAATTTATGATAAAAACATGTGTATTTTAAAGGAAATTTATCATATTTAAACATGTATAATCTTTACTAGCAAAATTGGGCATTCGGATACCAGATACCAACATAATAGGATATATTTCTAGTAGTTCAGAAATAGGCTGCATTCAGATTTATAGGTGTTTGGTGAGAGGAATTAGAGATGAAATAGAATGGATGTTCAACATGTGATGAGAGCACCGCAACACTAGAGGGCACAAGCCAAACAATGGACCAATTATCCATGTGTGTTGCGATTGTCATGAGCTTATCTATTGCGACAGGGAGGAGGGCTCTTACATTCACTGACTTTTATGTACATGAGACATGGATCTCTTGCAATTATTTCTATTGTCAAACACTGGTGCCATATCTATTTCCCTCGCAGTGCTCATATTCAACTATGTGCTACATACAAAAAATGAGTCTCGAATCAAAGTGGAAGGGGCAGTTGGGAATATTGTCTTCTTTTCCTTGGCATCCTTTCTCGCAGGCCTTCTTTTCTTAGGATTTCATCTCCTAACAAAGCAAGGGGTTTATACACATATATATTTAAATTGACTTCATTCCTACAAGTCTAAGCTGAGGTGTCTGTATTCTGATATACAGATTGCCCATATATTTTACTTTGTAGACTTTTCATCTAAAAGATGTGTTCCAATTTCGATGCAGGCTCTAAATTTTTAGGATCACATACACTTCCCGATTTTATGATTTTTTTGTAACACAAAAACCCCTTTCACAATGCAACAAGATGATTTCACAAAAAAAATGGACCCAACCGAATAATTAAATGGGGTTCACAAAAACTCAAAACCAGAAGATGATTTAAAATTCCACCTATTGGGTGGGAAGATAGTGTCACCCATTTTAGTGCCTAAACTAGATTTTGATCTTTGAAACCTAAATTATAGTTTAGCGTCCCAAACAATGGATTTGGAAAAAAAGTGGAAGTTCTGCACCCAATTCCGCCCCAATTCCACTAACCAAACGGGGCCTTATGGAAAGCCGATCCATTGCAACCAGAGAAGGCCTGCTAATAGTTCTACTAATTCCTATGTAAAATAGGATTTCTAACCTCTAATGCTCAAACCTTCTACTTTATTTTCTCAGGTGCTCCAGAAGCTCCATACACTCTTCATTAAAATCATATGTTTCTATTAAAATGCCCCTAACCCCCCAAATCAACATGCTTTCCTAAATGGGAAAACATGCCAAAAAAATTGTGAGATCATAAAATAGTTAGCAACATCTCTGTAACAAAATACTGGATAATATGTAAAATAGTATATGAAACTCACATATCCCTCTAGTTCAATATCATTAATTTTTCGTGGCGACCAAACACGGTATGGAGACTTTAAAATTTTTGTTTGCAATACAATTTATTTTCCCAAATCCCTAAGATGGTCATGCATTATTATTCAATTTCTCTCATCAACCTCAACCAGACACTTATTTTCAAGCATTGTAAAACTTTAGAGCCCATTCCATCCATACCCATCCCACACTGTCATGACCAGCTATTTTTCTTCTCCTATAAAGAAACAAGATATATCTAAAAATATCTCTTTTTCTTCCTCATCCAGTGCACCAAAGCTCAATTTTAGTGGGTTTTTAATGTTCTTGGGCAACAACCTAGAGACCACCTTGAATTGATCATCCCAATAATCTTGAGACTTTCCATGAACTAATCCTCCCAATACCTTAAGGGATAGGGGCAATCCTTGACAAACTTTTAAAAATTCCTAAACATGACTTTCAAATTGATCTATTAGAGAGGCTTGTGGGAATGCATGACAAAAAAAGAGGTCCATCACATATTTGGGATTTTTTTTTTTCATCTTATAAATGGAAGAAATTATCCATGATGTAAGAATGTCAAATTCACAACTTGTGATAATAATTATAATACCATGTCTAAGACTATCTTTTATTGGAAATAGAGATTCCTATTGATCTTGATGATCTACATCATCTAGAATATTAAACACCTAAACAAATCTCAAATACTCCACTATGATTACTTTCCCACTTTCTACATTATGAACCTTTGCTACATCATGAAAGCCTAGGTCTTGTAACATATTTGTATGCACATTATGCAAATCTTTTTTAGACACATCCTTCACATTAGAAATAAAATGACACTTATAGATGAAATATCTTTTCTTGTTATAATATTCTTTTTCTAGTGTGGTTTTTCCACACCCACCCATACCAACAATTACTATAACTTTTACATCTTTGGAAGAATCAAATGCATTACTTTCAAAGTCTTGTACAATTTCATTAAGACCTACCATATGAGTAGCCATCACTAATGAAATCTTTTGAGAATACTTCTTAATATAATCCTCAATAGCCTTCATTAACATTACTTTCCCTTCATCACTAAACACAAACATAATTCATCAAAGTTAGTTTTTTTTTTCTTATAAAAATCTTAAACTTATTTATGACATTTTTAAAAACTAATCTAAACCGATTTGAATTCAAATAAATTTTTAATTTGTTAAATTAAAATTATAAATATATGATAAATTTATATAAAAATGAATTAGTTTTAAAAACTGGATCTTAATAAATTAAAAAATATTAAACAAGATAAAGATTTTTAATTTTTTTAAAAAATAGTTTTGAATTATAATATTTCTCAACAACTATTTCATAGATAATTAATATCTGAATTTAATTTTTTATTATAATTTATTTTATTTTATCATGGTTTAAGGATAGAGCTACAGTAAAACCTTGGGCATGCGGGCAAGATTTCTATTAGTTTTACATCACAAGAACTTTCTTAAAAGTTTAAAATTAGGGAGAGATGAGAAGAATTATCTCCCAATAACAGCATATAACCTCATTTTCACATCAAATTCATTATAACATTTCTCTATTCAAGCATTCAAATACTACCATACGAAGATTATCATAATTTATCTTTCAAATTTCCATGGGAATCAATAAGGAAATTCAAACAACATTCTTCTCAAAACCTTCTCAACTTTTAATCAAGCTCTTCCCAAAAATGAAATAGAAAAACCTATGTCTTCCTGAGACAAAGGAAGATTAAATAGAACCCTGAATATCTCTATCTCAAATATGAAGGTGACATTGGTCACCTTGTCACCCTCACAATTGATCTACTAATATTAATCTTAAGAATGGTTTCACACATTATTTAATGAAACTCCATGGGACACCCTATTCATAACTACTAGTTTGAAAATTTAATCACTTTTGTTATTTTCACATTGAAAATAGTAAAGAATAATGAAAAGAAATTACCAAATCAAGAAGATCTCTACATCTAATTATTATTTCAACTTCTATACTTATCTAGTTTTTACTAATTGTGAAAACAAGAGAAAAAAAATTAATTAAGACATGTGGAGGAATTTCATACACTTCTACATTTGAGTAGAGAAATTCATCTCTGAATACCTTGATGCTATTGGAATAAATCAATATATTAATCTCACTATCACCATAGATAAGTGAGGATCCCTCATTTAATCTCCAACATATATTTAGCTACCCCATGTTCTCTCCATGCTCTCTCACTTGTCAATAATAAATGTTTCACTATTTCACATGTCCACCATTAATGCCACAACTAACTCCTCTCTACAATTTATGATGTATTATTGTATAAATTAATAGATTGGGCTTGTATTGTGCTCATATTTAAGTTTCTCCTTTGCACCATATTTTATTTCATGGTATTTGAGCTAATGATACATGATTCTAAAGACCCTAGAGAGGCAAATGAATCTAAGGGTGTGTTGGTCTAAGACAAGTTTCTCATAAATAAATAGCATGCCAAAAATGAGTGGTGACTACCATCCTGCAAGTAAGACGAGGTTAGTGAAAATTTATTAAGGAAGACTGCTACTAGAGAGCCATCCAAATTATAGGGTACACAAATCTTATCATTGCATGGAGTGGAAAAGACAAAGATGTTGTGTTGTCAAAGAAAATTAGAGATCACTAGAAGATGGAGATAATATTTAGATATGTGCAAGGGACTTTAACACTTTTTGTTTATTAATCATCTCATGGAGATCTAAAACTTGTCAGATATTAATTCAAATTGGACAAGTTTTGTAGATGATGAAAAATCAACTATAGGTTATGTTCTTTCTCTTTGTTTGGGTCCCATTTCATGGTGTAGTATGAAGAAATTGACTATTACTTATCTACTTTATAGGTTGAATATACAACCACAAATGAAGAAACTAAAGAAATAACTTGGCTATGGGATAGTCTATCAATACTCAAGCAACATTGGGTGGGCACATCTTTACTTCATTGAAATAATGAAAGTGCCATTTTGTTGTCTAAGAATCTAACATTTCATGTTCAGACAAAACATATAAAAGTCTATCAGCATTATATTAGGCACCTTATTAAACAAAAACTTTTTAAATTGAGTATCATCATTATATTAGGCATCCCATCTAACTTGTTGATTAAAACTTGTAATGATGAAGACTTTGAAATTATAATTTTTTTATTTGAAAGTCTCCTAGATGAGTACAATAATTTCATTCATACATAGGAACTAGTTAGAAAATTCAACAATACTAAAGTAGAAGTGTATAGTGCTTTTTTAAAGAGATTAGTCCCAAATAATGAAGATTGAATTAATGGATGGGTGTTGAAAAGAGATCAATCCATTGCAAATCATGAACATTGTGAGAATTTGGAAAGAAAATTTTCTATGTTTTTTGTGAAGCTGAGAAAGCTTTCTATTATAAATAAGTGCATTTATTTCGGGTAAATGTTTGAGTGCTAGTCACCTTTATTAAAAAAACTTGAATTTTTTATTGTACTTGAGTTGTTGTAAAGAGTACACAATCATTTGTACCCAAAACCATAGAGTTTTTGGAGTTAACATATTAATGAACCATGCATCTAAAAAGTATTCTTATACAACTAATGAGTATAACGACTAGTTACCCATGTATCTATTGAGATACATGGGTATCTAGCTATTGTACGAGCATTAGATGTATAAGAATCTTTTTAAGATACAAAAGGTGCCTTTTAGTTTTCATATTTTGTGATCTTTTCAATCAATCTCAAATTTCTCCTTTAATTCACTTCCTCCATTTTTAGCTGCTTCACAATAACAAATGAGAATAGCAATGCCTTTGAAGAAATTATACCACAATCTCAATCTGCATCATCTTCAAAACTGACACAAAGGACACATTTCAATGTGTTCATAAACCATCGTGGACTTGACATAAGTGTAATCCAAAATTGAGATTATGTTTATGTGGAATTTATGTTTTACTTCCACTTGTTTATTCATTATTGTTTGTAAATACTTAAGGAAAAAAAGATATTATGCAAACTTAGTAACTTGTTTTAGGTTAATATCTCCTAGGTTCCCTGGTGGGGAATTACAATACACAAACTCTCCTGCAACTAGATATTTAGGAAGTCTCAAGATAAATAATTTTGAGAAAAAATGTATACCTGATCAAAACTCTACAAAAGGAGACCAAATATATGTGTAGTGGATTCTGAGATCTTTCCAATGATGTGTGAAAGTAAGAAAATAGAGTCTGTTTGCTCAAGTTATGGCCTTGAAAGCATAAAAAGGAACCCTGACTTTAGAGGCATGGTATCCAAAAATGGCACATAATTTGATCAAACCACTACAAGATTTACATTTCCACCATAATCAGATTTCAGACAATATCTCATTTTCTCAATTTTAAGCTTGTATGACAAAGTTATGAGAAAAAAAACTTCTCTTTAAAAGAAAGAGTCAAACTATTCAACAGAAAACTAGGAGGACAAAATTTGACAGTCTTCGACTTTTCATGAAATATTCCAAAAAGAATCCCTAATCCAAATTCACACAAAAAAAGGAAAACTTGGAGACCCTGCAACACTCTTGAGAAAAGAAAACCTTAAATATTGAGAAGGGGTTTGTTGACTTTATGGTTTGATACCATATTGAAGTTTGCAACACAAGAACCTAGGATCAAACCAAAAATGTAAACACCTTCCACACGAAAGGGTAGCAACAAAATAATATCTATATTCCTCAAAAGAAAAAGAAATATAATTTGCAAGATCACATAATTGCAAGATCAAATAATTGTAGGATATATTACAATGAAGAGATCCATTGATTTTATAGAAATAAATAGTTCTCAAAATAAAATACCTAACTCAATCTAGAAATAACAAACTAGGGCTAAATATGCAAACCAAAGGTGTATGATATCCACAATATGCAAACTAGAGCCTAACTAAATTAGACTAGTCTAAATTTAGACTCGCTAAGTGAACTTAAGCTAGAGTATGAAGTGCAAACATGTGCTTTTATTATTCATAATAATATGCTTGATAATATTCTCTAGTATGTGCATAATTAATTAAAGCAACACATGCAAGTGTTCCTAAAGAAACTAATATGCATGCTCTAACATGATGGAAATGCAAGGTGGGTTGATTGGATTGAGAGATGAGGCAATTACAAAGATATGAATGACATTCTATTTAGTTGCAATAGTGTACCGCTTTATATTTTGTAGTGCTTTGCCTCATAGTTGAATAGTTCTTTTTGTATTAGATAGAAGACACTTTTAATATATGATGTAAATACTTATAGCAGTCATACCTGACAAACAATCGATTTGTAATAATTTTTGAACATCTCATATCTAATAAAAAAAGATAATTCAAATCTTGTTGACTAATTGATTATATTAATTAATTAATCTCATATCACCATTAAAGCTTTTGTTTCTGAAAAAAGACATGAAGAGAAATTTTGTTTGTGTGGAAATTATAATTTAGAGATAGATCTATACAAATATATTGAAAATAATTTTTTTTAGAGTTATGCATCATTTTGCATCTAATATTCTAATTTATTATTTTAATTTTTTAATTTTAATGACTAAATGTTTATTGTGCAAGGAAAATAAGAATGTTGCTAATGAAATATAGATTTAAGGCACATTCATTAAGATAAAAAACTCACATTTTGATTTCTTTGGCCAATTAAACAATTAATCAAAAGGAGGAAATATATTCATCTAGAACAAGCATTGAAAGTTGTTTATTAGGAAATGGTTGTTATAAACATTATTGTTTTCTCATAAATCAATCCCTTTTATGAGAGTATCCTAAAATCTAAATGACATAAGAAAAATGACTACTAAATTTCACAAATTATAAGTGCATGGAAATAAAAAATTATATCCAAAATTTAATTGATAGAGGTGATGTCAAAAGAGGAGGAAGTGAGTTCACAAAACAAAAATTAAATAAAAAAAAAGAAAGAAAAGTGATTGACATACCAAGATCTTTTCTAAAATACAATCAAACAAATCTAAATCTAAGTCAAAATGTCAACACCTACAATATGAACTACAATAAAAACATCTTATTCCTCACTCATAATATGGAATACACAATATTATTTAAAGATATTAAATCTATATTGCTTAAATGTATATTTTTAATTTAAATTATGATCAACATTCCTGCCTTTTATAATATTACATCTATATTACACCATACTTAAATCATTAAGTTTAAAATATAAATAGACAACAATTATATTATTATATTCTTTTATTAAAACTAACGTAACTTCATTTATAAAATATTCTATTAAAAATTCAATTTATATTTTCATATATTTAAAATAATTAAATGCATATTATAAGTTGAATATTACAAATATTTCCTCAGAAATTTATTCTAACCCTACAATGATCAAATTTTTGACTGAAAAATCATCTAAATAAATTTTACCGATAAAAAATAATTGTAATAATTTTGCATTTCTTAAAAAAATTAAAAACATATATATTTAAATATTATTAGTAAGAAAAAAATATTTATGTAAAATGAAAAAATCTATATTTTATTATTTTTTATAAGAATATCTTTCATATTATCTTCTTTTATTAGAAGATTCTATCTTTTTTAATGTTTCAAAAAAGAGAAAAGTAAAATTATTAAAAAAGAAGATAAGAATTAATAAAATTACTCGTAAAAAATTCTTTGAAGAATGTTGTGATAAGATTGTAATGATTTTGTATTGCTTAAAAAAACATGTATTTAAATGTTATTATTAAGAAATGAATGTGAATTTATATTTTATTATTATGTTTTTTTTATAAGAATATCTTTGAATATTATCTTATTTTATTAATCTATCTTTTTTAATGTTTCAATTTTTTTTTAAAGATAAATACTTATAAAAGATAGTAGAATTAATTATCTAAGTTATTGAATAAGACATGAAAAAAATGACAAAAATGCTTATTGCATTTTTTTACTTTTAAAACTATAATTTGAGATTCAAATAAACATACACTAATCATGATTTTTTCTTTTAAAACAACAATTTGAGATTCACATACACTACACGAACAAGGTCTTTGTACTTTTAAATCTTCAATCATATTGATTGTGTACTTTACATTTTTTTTTATTGGTTCTTAAACAAATCTTTCCATTTTTGCAAATATCAATTTATGTTAAATTGGGGTAGGGATAAAAAAGATTCTAAGAATTCAATATCACTTTCAAAAGTGGATCAAACATGTGTTAGAAAATTGCAAACTTGTTCAGGTACATATAGTCGTTTCTTTTTTATTTTAGTGCATTACACACTGCAATGTTGTTTGAGTAAAATTTTTGATTAAATGTGCATACCTTTATTGATGATATTCCACAATTTTGAAGACCATTCATTATAATTTGCAAAAATATTGTATGAATAATAGAGAAGATTGTAGTACATAACTTGCATTTCTTTATTGGACCATAAATAAAGACATGTATTCAACTAGCCTTACTCTCTTTGCAATATGAAAACTTTGAGAAATGAAATTAGCACTTGCTTATAAGGATCAATTAGAGGGAAGACATGATCTTAAAATTTTTCACTCTCGATCCACAAACCATGGTTGCGGCTTAATTGCACGTCTCCTTTTTCTTCTCAAGTTTATACATATTGCATTTACTTGAATGTTTCTAATTCGAGTCACATTACACACTATGTTAATGTTAAATAGTAGACTTTTTATTAAACATGCATACCCTTAATAATGCTTTTCTACAAATTTGAAGACCATTCATTTTGATTTTTTGAAATATTTGGATGAATAATAGGGAAGATTGGAGTTTATGACTTGCATTTCTTTATCAAACCATAAATAGAGATAGGCAATCAACTAGCCTTACTCTCTCTGCAATTTGCAAACTTTGAGAAATGAAATTAACCCTTGCATGTGAGGATCAATTAGAGGGAACACATGATCTTATAATTTTACACTCTCAATCCACAAACCATGTTTATGACTTAATTCAATCCCTCCTCTTTGCTTTCAAGTTTATATGCATTGCATTTTCTTGAATGTTTCTAATTGAGTTGACATTTTGTAAGATCTTTTATAGTAAATTATAAATATTCTACCACTAAATCATTGTGTTCGATAAAATGATATCTAATTATATCATATTATTCATGCACCTTGTTTGATATTGTTGGAGCGAGAAAGTAGATGTTTCGATAATCTTTATTCATCACTAGAGAAAATTTATACAGGGAATAACAGTTATACAAAACTACAATAGCAGAACAACTACGTAGAACTGCAATAGCGGTGACATTTACAACTGTCAATGTATTACAATGGCAACACATTATCCTTTCCCATCATAGCAGGTGTGCCTTTCACCATAGGTGTTTGGGTGGCCCACTCATTGCTTGAAGTGATTTACCTCCATAAAAGTCACATGGAAAGCGAACGAACAAGAGTGGGAGTGGGTGGTTTGAATTTGAAGGTGGGTGGGAACCCAGGGTTGCAGGCTGTAGGATCCTCAGGCAATGGTTTCCCTGTAGAACATGACCCTGCGGACCTAGAGAAAAAAGATGGGGTCCCACAGGAAAAGAAGAAAGACCCAGGAAAGGAAGCAGGGGTGGGGGATGAGAATTTTACTCCCACATCTCCCACAACCACAAAGACCCAGGCAAGGGTTCAGGATGGTTTAGCCCTCAATCATCAGTGGTCAACTCTCTTCGAAGTTAAACCTACAGGCAAGTCCTCTTTTCCCTCTATTAAGGATTTATCTGATAAGGAAAAAGGCAAATACGCCATAGAGATTCCCAATGAACTAGTTGATCACAACATAGCTTCAATGGACCATACTCTTGTGGAAAGTTTGTGGGGTCTAGACCTAATATAGATATTGTTAGGATTTTTGCAAAAAAGAAATGGGATTTAAAGGGCCAAGTCCAAGTCACAACCATGGCTAAGGGATTCCTGTCCTTTGAGTTTTCATGTAAGGAAGACTTAGAAAAAATCCTTTGTGCTGGTACCTGTGCTATAGGAAAGGAAACCCTGGTATTGCAAAAATGGACACCAAAGCTAGATCTCAATGAATCTTTCTTTGTCCAAGCCCCGGTGTGGGTTAGACTCCCATAACTTCTCTGGAGTTCTGGTATGAAGACATTTTTGATGGAATAGCCAACTCCTTTGGTACCCTTCTCTCGACAGACCCAGTGACTATGGATAGGAGTCCCCTAACCTATGCTAGGATTTGCATAGGGGTGGAAGAGGGTCAAGACATGCCAAAAATTATAGAGCTTCGATCCAAACTGGGAAAACATGTGCAAAAGATGGATTACGAAAGAGTCTCTTTTGCTTGTTTCCACTGCAACAAAATAGGACACATAGCTAAAGTGTGTCTAGTGTTCCAGAACTCAGAGAAAGAAAGGAAAGAAAAAATCGCTCAAAGAAAGACAAAGTCAGACAATAATTCCAGATGCAATAAGGCAGGCCCAATTAGGGAGAACACAAAACCATAGGAGGGTATAGAGGAAAATACCCACAGAGTGTGGAAAAAAAAGGAACAACCAAAGATCTTACCTGAGACCCCCGAAACCAGGGCTGAAAAGGAAAAATCTACAGAAGGGGAGTCGACAAGACAACAAAAAGATAATTTCAAAGAGTTGACTAGTCAATAGATAGAAAATATAGATCTCAGAGAGGATTTTCCCCCCTTAGAAGGCATAGGTCTAGAATTTAACATTCAACAAGAGAACATGGAAGTAACCAAGGAAGATAGCTTGGTGGAAGGAGGTGACTCGTGCCCTGGGTCGATCTTCATTTCCATTATTCTGGATCCCCTTGAATCCCCACTGGAAGAATGCTTCTCTAGTTCGAAAAGGGACAAGTCTAAAGGAACCCCATCCCAAGAATCCCACCCATGTCCTAAGATGCAGGACTCAAACAAAGTCCTACAAATGGAAGAATTGCTGGTCTCTATCTCCCCAAGGTAGCTCACCAAGATGGAAGAGCTCTTTGAGAAATACAAATATGTAAAGGAGGGTTGGTCCAAGGTCCAAAATAAGAAGAGATCTAATAGCAGATATCCCTCTCCAGTTTCCCTTGCAACAACTAGGAGTAGAAACAAAGTTGATGTTGAGGCTAAACTAAAAACTCCAGGAAGAAAGAGAGCAAGTCAGATCAGGAAAGAAGAAGCCAGTAAGAACATTGCGGATGGAACTCAGAAAACCATCCAGGCAGCTTGTACTCCCAGTAAGAAATGAAAGTCACTTCATGGAACACCTGTGGGCTCAATAGCTCACACAAGTAGGATGTCATAAGGAACACGATCAGGGATCATAGACCACATATTTTTTCAAACTAGGAAACTAAGATGCAGAAGGATAAGTTAGAGGGAATCAATTTCAGTATAGTCTTGGATAACAAAGCTACCAGTCCTGATGGAGCCTCAGGTGGCCTCATGACCATGTGGTACTCTACTTATCTTAAAGATGAAGTCATCTACGAAGAAGGAGAGGCCAAGGAAGCGGCTCAAGAGAAAAGACATAACTGCATATGGAGATTTCTACTGGTTGGCTAGCCCAAAGCCAATTTCAACAGAGTTGCCAAAGGGAACCCTGGCTAGGTGGGTAGCAGAAGAATCATCTTTGGATTTGGTTTCACTGTAGTCATCTTTCACTTTGGATTTCATTCTAATCACTTTACGGAAGCTTGTGTGACTCTCCAATTCACCAAACCTACCTTTGACACTAGGGTAAAAAAAATCTAGTTGGAAGATGACTCATCGAATATCACCAAAAGAATAAATCTCATCCATCCCCCATCATGGTCCTTTTCCTACATGTTCGATGTAACACAAGCAATTCAAAATATTGAAGCAGTCCACATTTATCATGTGTCCAGGGATGCCAATAGGGTCACTGACAGGATCACCAACCAGGAAGAAAGCACTAAAGCTAAGATGAGTTGGCACCATGCTGAAGATCTCTCAGGTGATGTGAAGGATTTACTTGATGGGGATAGACTCCAAAGTACTGAGGGAATAATAAAAGATAATCATGAAAGAAAAGGGGATTTTCGAAGGAGTTATTACATTAATGACAAGAAATGGAGGGACAATAAGGTTAATTAGTACACGTCCCCTCTACATGCTTTTTGGGTATCCTTTCCCAAGAACTGTAATTATCTTCAAAGGCAAAAAACTAGAAAGCCAAGAACAAAGGCTACAAGAAAGACTGAAAGCATTAAGGTTACGGCTCACCAAAGAGAAACTGGTACCCAGACTAGAGCCATGGTTGGGGAAAGACATAGAAGAGAGCCTTAGAATGATAGCAAGAAGTGGAAGAATCGCACTAAAGTTTGGAGTGCCCTGCAGAAAGGGGAAATTACCACCTTCATAGAAAGACTCCATGGTAGCAGGAAGGCGGTCACCAACATTTTTGTAAAAAGATGGAATGAAGGAATGGTGAAGATAGAGTGTAAGTCATTCACTATCATGGAGGAGGTGATTTCCATGGTCACATGCATCCCCATTGTTGGAAATTTTTTTTACAGGGATCGTAAAATTTCTGACAATGCTATTAATGATTTTGTGAAAGACAATGAGGAGAAGAAGGCTATTGTCAAGATGGGTACATACTATCAGCCCATGGGATGAAAATGTTGTGGTAGTTTATTCTCAAGGCCCTCATCTCATATGTCACTTTGGATACCATGTTTGATAGAATTCATACCTACCACTTTGTCTTGTTGAATCACTTTAGGCACGAAAAAAAGATTTCCATCCTATTTTATCTCTATTCCTCCATAAATGAGAATATTAATGGCTTTAGAGAGAAGAAAATAGCTAACCCTACTTTGCATGAGGGCTTGTTACTATCAATTTATGATTTCTTCAAAGCCCAAATTCTGGGTAAGGAAATAGCGGATAATAAAGTTAACAGTGAAGATTCTGGGTTAGACTACATTTCGTCAGGTAACAGTGAGGGTATACATTTTGAGGATTGTGAGGAA
The DNA here is from genome assembly GCA_027943335.1 of Chamaecyparis obtusa. Lineage (NCBI taxonomy): Eukaryota > Viridiplantae > Streptophyta > Pinopsida > Cupressales > Cupressaceae > Chamaecyparis > Chamaecyparis obtusa. Next base: position 758,535 of record BSBK01005461.1, read on the forward strand.
GAAGAGTAGAAAATTTTGAAAAAGGGGTCCTCATCTAAGAAGAGACCCTTGAGCTCGGTGAAAATAAAAAAATGTCCAAAAAAGTAGGATAGAAAGGAGATACCCTTAGATGAGGAGTATAACGACAATGAGGAAGACATGAATACAGATGATGAGGAGGGAAAACCAAATAAGGAAGCCACAAAAATACCAAAATAGGTCAAAGGGGATGACCTCAACACTAAGAGGGATTGCTTGGGTCATCTCTTTATTGAAGACATGAACACAGATGATGAGGAGGGAAAACCAAATAAGGAAGCCACAAAAATACCAGAATAGGTCAAAGGGGATAACCTCAACACTAAGAGGGATTGCTTGAGTCATCTCTCTATTGATCTCACGATCAGTGATGATAACTCCCCCCCTCTTCAGCCCCTACCTGGAACCAACAATGAGGATCAAGACCCTATTTCTGAGGCTCCCAAAGATGAATAGGGTAATCCCTCTACCGATTCTCCCATCATGCTTGAGACCTCAGAAGATAAGTCCAGAGGGGAATATTAAAGTTAAGATTCTGGAAAAGGGAACAAGGTTTGGGTGAATTTCAATGTCAATACAGTGCACATGGGGATCATAAGGGAGGCTTTTAACCCTAAAATCTTGGAGGACACTTATGGAAAAATCCATAAGGAGGAGTTGATAGACCCCACTCTGGTGGTTCTCAGTGATAAGGCTAGGGAAATGGAGATGAATTTTCTTAATAACACTAAGAATAGCATGCTAGATCAGTATAGGTCCTTCAAATGGCTCTTCCATGAAATTGAAGACCTCAAAGACAAAATTTAGAGCATGGATGATAAGAATCACAAAACCACTGATTGAAATCATAGCCTAGAGGTTAGGGTTGATCACCTAGAATCTAAAATGATCAGTCTTGAGGACACCCTTAAGAGTATTGCTGAGAAAAACTAAAAAATTCTTAAAGCATCTAATGAGCACATTAAGCTACTAATTAACAAAATGGAAGAAAATTTGGACCGTAGGGATGTTTAGAGGACTATGAAGGAAGATAAGAAGAAGCCTAGTGATGGTCCAAGAAAAAGAACCAGAGCCAAAACAAAGAAAAATAGGGATGATCACTAGTACATTTTGCACCATTGTTCAATGCCATATTGGTCAAAGTTTCCACCCAACTTGGTCAAATCATCAACCAACTAGTTGGTCTCTATTATCTACATCAAAATATCAACCCATTGCTGCAACCGTAGAATAATCGATGCCAATATTGGTAAAAAGCAAGGGCAATCTAGGCCGAAATTAACATTAGCAAGTGTTGGTATATTGGTCAATCTTTCGACCAATATAGATTAATATTGGTTGAAAAATTTGGTCACTTTGACTAGGATGCCAAACTCATGACGTCATATTTCAACCACATTTCGTCGCATGTTAGATCAGGATGCCAAACCCACGACGCCACATTTTGACACACATTGGTCAATTTTTAGACCAAACTAGGCCAGACTTTCAACGAAAATATTTAGCAACTCTGACCAGGATGCCGAACCCACAATGCCACATTTTGACATAGAATGGTCAATTTTTAGACCAAACTATGTGAGACGTTTGACGACTGTGAGTTAAAATTTTGACGAAATATGGAGTGTTTAAAAAAAATTGAAGATAAATATCTATACTGATCACCAACGACATCCTGATTAGTTATTATTATAGATATTTATCTTCAAATGTCCACACTCATTCCACTACTTGTTGCCAACGGGTCCCTGCTCATTCTATTTTCCAGACTACTTTGGGCTCTAGTAATCCATCTGCTCTTCTTTGCGTGAAACTATGGGGTTTTTCATTTTGTTTGAACTATTTGAGAGATAGGCTCTGACTGGTGATCTGTGAATTGGTAGAGCTTCCTCTTAGATGCGCACAACTCTTCAAATCTAATAGTGTGAAGCCCCCAAAGGGTATTCTACTCTATGGGCCTCTTGGTTTTGGGAAAACTTTAATTGCTAGGATATTGGAAAATGAAACCGGTGCCTTCTTTTTCTATATTAATGGACCTGAGATCATGTCAAAGTTGGCTAGAGAAAGTGAAACTGATCTTTGGAAGGCTTTTGAGGAGGCTGAGAAGAATACCCAATCCATTATATTTATTGATGAGATATTATAGAGATTTGTCAGCAGGCTTGCAAGTATGCTATTAGAGAAAATATTGAGAAGGTGATTTTCAATTGTGGCAGCTTTTACAAACTAGATTTGGTTATGAATTTCAATTTCCTAGTGCTTTAGATGTATTTGCTACAACAGATAATAAAGATGATGATGACTTATTCAGTTAGGAAACTTAGTACACAATTTTCATCTTAATGAAGTGACAAATGTGTGTGTTCTAGCAGGGACCTTTCATTGACAAATAGCCAATGCTATTCAATTTGGCTCTGGCTTTTTCTTGTATGAGTTTTATCTGTTCATATGTTTGAAACTTTATTTAGTTTATCAGCCCTTTAGCTGAGGACTTACTAACTTGTAAGCCTTTAGAGAAATATTAACTATGGAAAGGAAATTTAGCTATGGAAACTTTTGCTCAAGTGGTAGATTATGCTACGAAAACCTTTCTTTTAAAAAAAAAATCCTGTTGGAAAATCAATATTGCTTGCAATCTGATTGCCAAAGTGGCCAAAGACTATGTTAGGCTAATAAAATATGGGGATTCTCCTTACCGCTGCAAATCTTTGAAGGTTGCTATACTTGGACAGATATGTACCATTGTTAAGAGAATTGGACTGAGTTTGGCTTACCTCAAATAGGTGAGGCAACATATGGTTATGTTCTTTTTTCTATCTATCTAGTTTTCACTACCTGTCGTTCCTTGGGATATCTTGCAAGGGTTCTATAAATTGATGGTCTATATTTTGGTGGGTGTCTTGTATTGGCCTATGAACTTTTTTAGGGTACTTGTTCTAAATTAGATGTAATAAGTTAGAGAAGTATGTCTCAAGGAGAATTTATTTTGCAATTTCAAAATTTATAAGAGCAGAGATGTTTTATTTTGAGGGTATTGAGCACGCTGCTTGACTCCAAATATTTCCTAAAAGCTTATAAGAGTAGAGATTCTATACGATAATACAAATCACATTAATCTAAAAGACTACTACACCATTTCAAAGATCATATCAATCAAATTAATTTGAATCCTCACAAGGAAAACATAACATTCAGGCATCCAAAAATAATGGATGCAAATTCACAAACTAATTTTCTAAAATTGGTATTTCATCATATAAGAGGAACTGGCAATATTAATATATTATCTCACAAATAGATGCAAATTCACAAATTGAATTTCTAGATTCAGCATTTCATCATATAAGAAGAATTGCCAATATCAATATATTATCTTCCAATGTATATTACATACAACTTTTAAAATTATAAATATAAAAATCTATAAAATATACATATAGAAAATAAAAGGAAGTGTTGATGCATACTGCCAAATAAAATAAGGAAAGCTTCTGCTCTCTTGATTTGTAAAATTTTCTCTGCCTCTGCTTTTTCTTGTGTTGCCACCCTCATTCTTGCAGCTGATATAAAACAATGAAATGAATGATGGTGAAATTGAGAGAAATTTTGGGTAAATAAACTAAACAGATATAGAACAAAAATATGAACAAAGTTGAGGACAATGAGTTGGGTTTTCTTAAATAAATGAATACCATCAACCCATTTACAAAACACAAAAGTATATGCTAGCAATCTCCAATGATATCATGGTAAAAAGGACATTTAGTATTGGATGTAAAAGTCTTGCCTGCATTTATTTCATTCATTGCTTTCTTGGCATGCACATCAGCCTCTATATCCACAATAAGTGTTTGAACTATCTCATATCCGTAGTTTGACATAGCTTGTAAGCATAGAAATGAACAATTGAATCATACTGCATTCAAATTTCATCTTGTTTGATATTTAATAGATATTTTACAGTAATCAATTGACAATACACATCAATAAATAAATGAAACTGATATGAATATATCAACCTTTTCAAGTTCTTCAACAACTTTAACAACCTCATTCTTTTTCTCAAAGATATCGTCCATATTCATCTTTGGAACATTGGAACGAATAACTGTAAATCATACATGGAATCACATTAGTTTATAAGAGCAGAGATATTATATGATAATACAAATCACATTATTCTAAAAGACTACTACACCATTTCGAAGATCATAACAATCAAATTAATTTGAATCCCCACAAGGCAAACATAACATTTCGACATCCAAAAATAATGGATGCAAATTCACAAACTAATTTTCTAAAATTAGCATGTCATCATATAAGAGGAACTGCCAATATTAATACCTTTTGTGAGGGTATCAAGCACGCCGCTTGACTCCAAATATTTCCTAAAAGCTTCCTTCTTGGTTTCATTTTCCTGCCATATAAGGATGACACACATTATCATAGAGCTTAAAAGTTACAAAAAAACTTATAAGAAATGTAAACCCTTCCAATAGAAATGCCCATGTTTCAAATAGTTCCCACACCATTTCAAAAACAAAGTCAACCAACAAAGTTCCACAACTTATATTACCCAATAAAACCTTCAAGGGAATAATAGGACTCAATGGACACAAATAGATTTACTAGAGAAAGAATGATAGAAAATTTTTATACAATGTTTGTGGAATCTAACTAAACATTTGGCACACCAAGGCATTGGATGAGCAACAATGTGCACAAGATAAGTCAATTAATAACCATAGAGGATGGTAAGATGAAAATCCAAAAAATTACAAACATCATAAAGAGAACCATCATTAAAAAGATTGTAATAGATTTGACCATTAATGAAGAAATGGAATGTTGTTATTCAGAGTTGTAATTCTTCTTTTAAGATATCATCATTGTGCATGCATAGCTTCTTGGATTAGCTACCCTTCACTAGGTGCTTGATACTTAACTGCATCAAGTCATCATTTGCAAAGACCTAAACAGATAGGCATTTAAATCTTCAAAAGGTACAACCTTGTTGTGCAAGAGTTTTCACCACATCGCACTTCTCTGCAGTATTATCTTGTGTTATTGCTCTAGTTCTTAATGTTCAGTTCTTGTCATTGAATTCATGCATACAATCATCTACAATTGAAACACTAAAACAACTAATTTTTTAGCACATAAGGACTATTTGCTTAAGTAAATTCTAAGGGGACAATAATTAAATTTATTCACATGGGTGTATTAGGCTATTAGCTATAGAATATCTATGCTAATTATAGATCCAACTGATATATGATTTAACACTTCACCTACTCAAAAACTCAAACCAATGAAATAATTCACATTAGGCCAAGAGAGGTTGACGCATTCAATACGAGACTACTTACACAAAATGAAGCCAAATCATGCCAGACAATGACAATGAGAAGTTGACTATTGGCCCTTCTAGTTTTTTATTTGATAGTTTCCTGACAATGACACATTCAAAATGCACTTATGAGCAAAGACCTCGAACGAATGAAATTGATTAAATAATGAAGGTATGTTAGTTTGAGCTTCACTTGGTTTCGAGGATACTTTAATATTCTCTATGTAACAAGGCCAACCACGTGAAGGTGGAAGCTCATATGGCATCAACCCCCTCCCCCTAACATCAATCTAAATTCCCCATTAATATCTAATTACAAACTTCATTCATCCATTTATGAACTATAACATTCAATCAATACAATCACATAACATTCATTAATACACAACACTAATCAAGAATTCATCAACACATAAAAATATTCATTAACATGACATATAATTCAATATTAATACACAAAATTCATAGATAATTACTTAAAACAATGTTCTTTCATTATCCAACAAAGTTAATCAAACAAGTTTTTATCAAAGAGCATTTTTAAGAAATCATTTATTTTTTGGGTTTTTCTTAGATTTCTTATTTAGGTAAAGGCTGAGAGGAGCATCAATATTATCTTCCTCCTCTTGTGGTTGTGATCTCAAATTATGATGCTTCCTCATGTATCAAGGATGATGATGCTGCTACACTAAAGGGGGGTCTGCTACAATAACAAGTAAATGGGTTAAATTCTTATACATTTTTTTACTGTTACATGTATTTCATTAACTAGTAGAACATAACATGCATTTTTATTTACCTAGAAATGCCACATCATCATGTACAATAACATTTTGATCTTCCGCCACCTCAACATGCTCAACATGCTCTAAAATATTCAAAAAAAGGTTATATGGCCAATTGCAATTAAAGATGTTAAATTCTATTAATAATTATGTAATTTTTTTCCAATAGAAAATTAATACCTCCAACACTATAATGCACATCATGGCCTTTGTCATGCCCAAGTTCTGTGGTAGGATTTGAAGGCTGTAGTGAAAAGACATGCACATTGTTATCATGAAATAGTCAATTTATGTTCGAAATTAACTATTCAATTTGATTTAATTTTCATTTGACCAATTTACCCGTGTCTCATTTGGTGCAACAGATTCTTCATTATGGCTTTGGGATTCTTGGCGTAGGCGTGCAGCCATGACTGCATAGCCTTCCTTCAAGGCTATTCTCTTGTCTTCATTTGTGGGCTCTACATTGAATTCCGTCCCCTATATTTTTTGTTTAATATCGTCACTTTTACATGTATGATTTGATTAAACAGAATTGTTTGCAACCTTATATATAAAAATTTGATATGAAATTCCAATGCTGCTACTTACAAGTCAAGAGTGAAGTTTTAGATAGCCACTAGAGCCAAGTTTGTGTTGGCCAACCTTTGTTAATCTCTCTTGTGTGGCTTTTGATGTGTCTTGCAGTCTATGAAAAGTTTGAAACATGTTAGCTTATATATTTACAAAGATCACTAATTAGTTCATGATTACATTCTACTTAATACTATCACGACATACCTTCTTTTTCCATCTTCTGGTTGAATTCCACTACCCTTTAGCCTTTTCTCTTTTACATCTTCCATTATTTCATTCCACTCCATCGATGGAATCATAGGAGGATGCTCGTACTTTGGGTTATCCTTTAGAGCCCTTCTATATTGGTCCCTCATAGTCTTTATATGTTTGGATGCTCTTTTAAGTATCATGACTCTGTCAAAAGTTTTATTTCCAAAGAGGTCCCCTAAAGATTTAATGAGCTGATTTTTTAAGTCAACATCCTGATCATTCCACCTTTTTTGAAATAACAAAATTGTTAGATATCATAACTTTAATCTAGTACAACAAATGGAAGATAAGAAAAATATTGTACCAATATTATGAAGCTACGTACCTTTTATGTATGGTGGGCCCAAATAGCTTCAATGTCATTTCAAAAAGAGTTTCATAAAAAATATCATTTCCTACAAAAATACCATGGGATTATCAGTCCAAAATGAGTTATGTATAAGTAAATTACAATTACACTGTAAATAATAACAATTGTAAAGCACCTGGAAGCTTTGGTACTTTTAACGGAACCATATTGTTCTTGTTCATCAACAATGTCCCCGCAAACGAACTGGTACTAGTAACATGGGCTGATCTAGGAAATGGTTGATCTTCACTAGTACTAGTCTGATCTATTCTTGTACTAGGTGTAGGTGTATATATTAGTGCACAAAATAGGTCCATATAGTGTATAAAATTCACACAATAAAAATAATTAATGCACGATTAGCACATAAAAAAATATAGAAAAATAAGGCTTTACCAGTTGTAGATGGTATAGAGGAAGATGTCTGCAAGCACCTTGTTGTGGACAATGCAGTCATCAAATGCGGAATGTTAACTGAAGGAGGCATCTGTACTTCATCATGAGTTGAGGAATACATTGTTAGCAAATACATTTGCAATGGATAAAGATTTAATGGGGTACTAGAAGCATTCCAAACATAAGTTGAGTCAATAATGCATACAAAGGTTAAATCAATGGTTAAAGGTTTAAGGATTATTTACATGAAGGAGGTGCAACACTACAACCCTCACCATGTTGATGACATTTCACACGTGTCAAAAAATTTTGTAAGAAGAACACATCATATTTTAGATCATGATCCATAAGATAGTATAAAATATAAACATCTATTGAACTTTAATTATTGCTTAAGATTAATTACTGCTTACATCAATAGAATTGACTCTACGTGTCAATTCTTCTTCGAGTTCCTTTGACTCCTCAGTTTCATTTTCTTCCATTATAAGGTTAAGAATTTCCTTACCATATTTAGTTTTTATTTGAGTAGCCATGAATACATGGTTAGAGTTAGATTCTAAGTCATCTATAAATGCCGCCTCAACTTTAGATCGCAATAGATATGTTGCCTCTTTTGCTTTTCTCTATCAATAAGTATCAAGTTGTGACATCAATATCAGTAAAATTCTATCAAAATAACTCCAAAGCCATAATGAAAAGAACATAATAATATGACATTTGTTTCTATATAATTTGTATAATTACAGTACTTAAGGTTTACCTTTGATGAAGAAGGTGTACTGTGAGGAACATCCCCGCCTGTATCTTGAGGTGGAATATCCATGTCACCCTGTGACAAAGATTAGTAATTCTTAACAATCAAAAGCGATTGGAGTCAATATTAATTGGAGGCAATTGGTTTAAATGTTATACTTACTAGTCCCATGATAGGGAATTTTTTTCTATCTACACGATTCAAATTGTAATCTATTAGAAGCTCTTCCCCTACACTTATTGATTTTATTGCACATACAAATACATGATTTCCCTCGCGTGTCTCAAATATACAATTTGGTCGCTTATTAGTTGACACGGGTCGAGAACTATTTATAAAACCTACAATATTTCCTATTGCTTTTGGCCTTCCATCAATATACATAGCGAGCCTTTTAGTTTGATCATTTTCTTTGCATTGTATATAATTTGTTGACAATGCATACCTACGCATAGGTTTTTTATATTGCACAATCCACATCCAATTCTTGTAATTGTAACAAGGTCCTACATACTCCATCAATTCAACAACTTGATTATAACTGACCTTTATGCCATCCATGGAAAATAAGCCAAAACCATGTAGTGAAGATGGAGCTATGCTAAAGAGAAGGAAACCAAATAATAAATTATATTTTTCGATCCATGTCAAAGGCATTAAATTTCCTGCATATGTAAATCATTTATCTTAAGTTAGCGTTCAAACATAATAACTTAATTCAAATTTCTATGAATAAATCAATACCTCATACATGGCATTGATCATACCTTGACATACATTTCATTGATCATGTTATTGATCATCCTCTTCATCCATGTCATCATCATGACTATCATCATCATCATCATCATCACGACTACTATCATCATCATCATCATCATCACCACCACCATCATTATCATCACCATCATCATGACTATCATCATCATGACCATCATCATCATGACCATCATCATCATGACCATCGTCAGCATCACTAGAATCATCTTCATTTTCTTCTTCTTCTTCTTCATTGTGCCATTTTTTCTTTGTCACACCTTCCATCCAATATTTTCAATAGTGTCTCAGTTACATTCTTTCCAATATGCATAGCATCAAACAAATGCACAATTGGGAGATCCTTGTAGTATGACAACTTACTAAATTGACTAGGACAACTTTTTATTCCTCTAGGAAGTTGGTCATTGATGCCTTAACGACCTTCACGAGCATCAATAACATCATTAGTAAATAAAATACAATATCAAAATCTAAATTTCAAACAAAATTCATCAGATGGAATGACATTACCTCGGGGATTTAGTCTATTGTATTCCAACTTCCATAGATGAGGTGTCATTCTTTGTGGCCTTGATGTCGTCTCTTCTTTCCCATTAAAAAGATGTTTTTTGATAGTTCGATACTGATGATTATTGTGGAGAAAGTGCCTAAACTCATCGAACACCTACTTTCCTAAACTTCTTGAATGACGAGATTTCATCTTCGGACCACAAACTGGACATGCAAATTTACCCTTTGTTTGAAGACCTAAAATATATTGTATAATTGGATCATGTACAATTATCATGTGCAACTTAAACATGCAACAATAATGTGTAAGCACTATAACATACCAAAAATATGTGACCTTAACATGAATATATAACATACCGCAAAAATGAGTTAGCCCAGGGGCATCATGTATTGTCCATACAAGCATTGCATGGAATTGAAATTTTCTTTGTCCTATTAGTCTAGAGATGTCATACATAGTGATCCCATTCCATAAAATCAACAACTCATCAATAAGGGGCTCAATATACATGTTCATATCTTTAACTTTGTACTTACCTAGTTGAATGAACAAAAACATTACATAATTATTATGACCATCTTGATGCGGTGTTTATAAATTAATTTACATAACTATTAAATAAAAAAATACCTGGTACAATCATTGACAACATTATGTGCTCCCTCTTTATGGACATCCAAGGAGGAATGTAATTATTAATAACAAAAATAGGCCACACTGATTAAGTAGATCTCATATCTCCAAATGGATTGACATCGTCCGTTGCCACTGATATCTTGAGATTATGAGGTTCTTCTTTAAAGTGTGGCCATGTTGTTTCTATGTCTTTAAATATAGAACCATCCATATGCATTCACATAATGTCATCTTGACTTCTATTGTGTTCATGGTAATCCATAAGTTGTGCCAAGTTAGTGCACCTGAATAATCATTGAAGACATGGAATAAGGGGAATGTACCAAAGACTCTTGTGAGGCACCTTTTTTGTTATTTGATCTGACCAATACCTACTAGTATGAAAAATAGGGCATTCTGTTACAAATTCATGTTGTTTATGATATAGAATGTGATCACTGGGACATGCATGTATTGTCTGATACTACATTCCAATTTGATTCATAATGGTAGATAATTCGGTATGAATGAGGAAAAATGTTTGATGATGGTAAGAAAAAATCACCTACAAAAACAAATTTGAATTGTTATAATGAATTGTAATGGTATGCTAAAATTGAAGATGAAAAAAATGGTATACCTTAGCATACGTGACATTGCTACATTGGATAAACCATTCATAACCTTGAAGTTCACCAACAACACTATAGCGGAGAGAAGAGTTGTTTGGGAGCCTTTGTATAGGGGCTCATATGCCTTCTCAATTATAGCTATATGAAGACCATCTTCATCAATATCATTATTAGATGTGCTAGTACCATCATCATGATCATCTTGATCAGCTATGCCAATACCATCTTCTTCAATCATGTCCTCTAGCACATTATCAGCTACACCAATACCATCATCTTCAATTGTGTTCTTTGCCACAGGATCATCTTCTTCCATGGGAGCATTATTGTCAGCTTGGATAATCACACCTCCATGTTCCTCCAATTGGAAATCCACATTCACCAATCGACAAAAATTGTGCCCCCCTTCAATGTGACCATATTGCCTACAATGACTCTGGGCTATTTTGATTAGAATTCTTTGATTCTTTAAGCCCTTACACTTTTTGCAAGGACAATTACATTTTTCAACGTCTTTTCTTTGGAACTGAGACCACAATCTAGCAAGTGTCTCATTATTTTTTTTTGGGTTCATATTGCCAGGTGTGGAATTTCTTCATAGGCTATAAATATACAAAATGTAAACATACAAACATTAGTAGTATCTTGTATATAATAAAAAAATATATATTATAAGATCATACAAGATTTACAAATACACACACAAATCATGCTCACTAGACCATGAAATATTCAAAAGGATAAGTATTTTGGGAGTTATTATTATTTTGGGAGTTACACAAATCTCCTCACTAGACTACTGAATCTGTGGATGTTATTCTTGATGCTGAAGTAAATAAAAAATATGAAGTTGAAGCAATTACATCTCATTCATTGCTGCCTATATATAGTCTGCTACTGTCTGGATATAATTCACAGATGTTTGTGTTGAATTTTTTTTTTTTCATTGGATGAAGAGTTTCATCTTTCATTTATATGAGTCTTTACCTCCCAAAAGACATGTCTCCTAGTTGGCTGACTAGGCATAGTTGGCCAACTAGCATATAACAAATTTATTTTAGTTCTAACAGATCCCTAGGGAAGTCATGTGAACTATAAAGATAAGTATTGTAATTAGTAGACAAGGGTTGGAATTTTATCCAAGGAAGACTTTACTTCAATTTACACTTCAGTTTGTAATTAGAGATTATAGAGAATATATTTTGGAGTTGTATAGTCACATTGTCTAGTTTGTAAAGATATACAATATATTTTTGCAAAAGAAACTTGCAATTGAAGATAATAACACATCAAAATTTGGCATTGTAGTGGAGGTGATTCCATACCTAGTACAAATTATTTCCTCTAAAGCTTCCAGATGGCCTTTCTCTGGGAGCTGCATTAAGGAATTCAATTGAGCATTAATGCATTAATGCCCATCTATATCTAGGTTTGCATCTTACATGCTTAAGGCTAAAGTTCCTAATACAACTGCAGAGAGTAATTAATATGAAAATTGAATCAAATGTAAGCAACAAATGACATTAATATTCAAAGACAATGATAATTTAAAAGAATTGGAAAAATACAATGTACAAGCAATGATAGTGCACCATGGGAAGTCACAATAAGTATGAACCCATAGAGGATTTTCATTGTTTCCTAAAAGATCATTTTCAGAGTGAGATTTAGCTATATAGAGGTGAAGCCATGACATACAAAAGGTAAGAGAACCTCAAAGTTTCTGACATATAATGCTATCATGTCAAAAGGACAACAAAGTGTAGTTTTTAGAACAATGGAACAACCATCTCTCTTAAAAGGAACAATTATCATGTTATAGAGTTCTTGAATATGGCCATTATCATGAGATCATAGGGAAAAACACATCTATCTACTATTAATGAACAATTTCTTCTATAGAGGCAATTTTGAATTATATGCTCATGTGAAAAGGAAATGTCACTTAGTTTGAAGTCCTAATAGAATAAATACAATAAGAAGACATTGACATATAATGCCTTAAAATGAAAAAAATCACAATAAGAAGATGGAACAACCACAAGGTACAAGCATGTGCAAGTCATTGTAAACATTGGAGATATGTTAAAGGTTAAGTACAATAGTAGAGCACAACCATGATACAATTAATGAAAGTGCCATTAAACACCATGATATTTATAATCAATCATAGAGAAAAGAGAAAGTGTAGAAAATGTTTACATATTCCGCTTAGTTTGTTCAAGATTATAGTTTGTTCAACCTCTTCTCATAAAAACCGCATGTATACTTTAGTTAAAATAGTTTAGTTTTACAACATGAACAATAATTGATTTATGATTTGCCAATAAATTTTTTATTAATAACAAGTTAACAACAATGCATTGCCTTTAGTTCTACTTCAAAAGTTAATATGTGAAAGTTTGTCAAAAATTTAATAGTACGTAAAGTACATCATATTCTTTCACGAATTGAATTGAGAATACAAATCCACTTAACAATGCTTATACTCGTATTGATATTATTGATTTTTAAATTAAATTTACACAACATCAAAATAAATACACTCTAGAAACTAGAAATTAAAAAATCCATTGTTCTAGATTATAGAGATCATAACAGTGAATGTAAACTAAGTTAATGAGTATTGAGAATGGACCAAGTTAATGATCGATTCCAGATCATAAAGTGAATGTAAACTATGTTCAAGCGATGAAAATGTAAATTCATTTGAAATTTGCCAGTCACTACCCATGAGGGTACAGTCTGACTATATTGTTGACAAACATTTTTTTTATGGTTGATATGGATTCAAATGATTTCTAGGATATGGTGTTACATTTCATTGGAGTTTTGAATAGTTTTGTGCATGTTTGGAAGGTGTTTTGGGTCCTTAAAACATGTCTGTCCCTGTACAGTCAGGGAATGTAAGAGTCATGATAAATTGATGCAATGATTGGATTTAAGATTGTTTATTTTCCATGCATAGTGAGTATGTTGGAATGTCTTCATGAGTAACATGATAGTACACATGGTAATAATATTATACTATTTAGGTAATAAAAATTGTCACACTAACTTTTAAAATTTTATTTTTGATAAGGTAAATATATATTACATTAGAGTTTTGTATATATGTAATAGGTGTGACCTCTAATAATATCATGCACTAATCATCCTCAATACACTTAAAAATATACAATATTATGATAATTCAAGGAACCGTATGAACATGAAAATCATACCTTATTCATTGCATAAGGAATGTTATTCTCCAAATGTTGTGGTTGCAACTACCCTGGTGGACATGTACACCAAAAGTGGAAGCATAGACAAGGCATGTGAACTATTTCACAAAATGCCTCAAAGAAATGAGGTCTCATGGAATGCCATGATTGCAGGATATATTCAAACTAGATTTGTTGAAAAGTCTTTTAAAACTTTTAAGCAAATGCAATTGGCAGATGTAAAGACAAATTCCATAATCATTGCAGTCAACGAAACCACAAAATAACTCAAAGAAATGTGGTTTTGTTGAATGCAATGATTGGAGGATACACATAAAATGGATATGTTGAAAATGCTTTAGAAGCTTTCAAACAAATGCAGTTGGCAGGTGTAAAGATAAATGCCACAACCCTTTCCAGCATCCTTCTAGTTTGTGTCAAAATGGGAGCTTTGGAAAAGGGTATTATTAAGATTGTAGGGAGAACTAATCATGGTGTTATTAAGATTTATAATAGAAGCCCTCCTAATAAAACAAGGATAATCAAGCTACCAAGACAACCTAGAATGATTGGGGTTTTGTTTGAAGACTTTTTTGCATGGCTCATCAATTTTTAATGTCATGAGAAATGAAATATAACCCACCATCAGAAACATAAAATAAGTTCACAAATAATAGGAAGAAATGGAACCCTCATCGAAGCATGAAAAGAACAGGTAAAAGAATTAGGGGATTTAAGACTAACTATAACATTATATAATGGAACCCTCACCGAGCCATGAAAAGAACAGGTATAGGAGCATATTGACAAGTAGACAATATAAGACAATTTTTTGCTATAGTAGCAACAAAGAGTAGATGGAAAAAATTGGATTAGCAATTCATGAGAAGTTTCAATGGACAAAGGTATAATTGAAAGAACAACAATGACCTTCAATATCAAAATATTGTAATGTTATTATGCACATAAAAGTGAAAACAAAATTATATAGTCTTCTATCACACACACAAATTAATAGTTTGAACCTTCAAACCTGACTATAATGTGAATTATCATTTACCTGGTCCAATATGAATACAATCAAAAGGGAGCATGTTGGAGTTAAAAATTCTATACTTATATACATGTTAAAAGTACAAGGTAAATGCTCAAGTCTTCCATTTCTGAAGTCTTCTTCATAAAACATTCAGGTGGAATGTTGTACATGTAATTATTGGATGAGGAGAAAATGCTTTGTATTTAGAGCTCCTATGTTTTAATTTAAATGCTCTAGAGTTAAATTTAGTCTATTATTACAATGAAAAATTCTAAAAGTTTGAGTTATTGGTTGACTGGATAAGGTACTTGTTCTCTCGAACACCCATCAAGGACTACATCAACTTGTATAGTTCAACCAAATAAAAGACACAATCATCATTTTACACTATTATCCCAGCTTATCAAAAGCTTAAGAAGAAAGATTTATCATCAAATCAGAACAGAATGGGCTAATTTATTCTACACTGATTGAAACAAATTTGCACTCTTGTATACCTTAAACATTTTTAGACATGAGTGCAGTTATGAGAACACAAAATTTTGACAGAATTTGAGTTTAATTGATAAAAAGAAAAAGATTCATTAACAAATAACCACAACAATGAGACTTCTGCTCATGTTCAACAAAATATAAGTACCATACTCTTGCCTCTACAAGTTAGAACAAAGTAGATAACATAGCTAGAATTATTGCCTATGTCAAAGCAACAAATTTTACACTTATTATGCCACCTAGAATTTAGGGTTTTGTGTGGCATTTCCAAGACTGTTATGCTAGAGAAGACTATTATGCTCTAGTATATAGTTTATTAAGAAAGCAATATAAGCCATGGGATTAAAACCTAGATGGTACAAATGATATACCAAAAATGCATACTTAATTAAAAATGGATTGTGGAAATCTGATATTATTAAATGATATATCGTTATGATAGCTAGGCTCAAGCCCAAAAATAAGTGTAACAACATAATTAATTTAGCCCAAAGTACAATGACATAACATCTGAGAATGACAAATTTTTTATCTCAAAAGGAATCAATGTGTAAATATTATTGGATAATGTAGGAGGATTGGCAAGGGGTGGTTTACTCCCAAGCATAAAATCTTGAGGGTATAAAACCATTTTAGATATAGAATAAATTTTAGATATAGAAGAACATCAAATCCACAATTATTATATTCGTGGGTCAAAAG